>CAUYRT010023660.1:0-112583 GCA_963574885.1 Lepilemur ruficaudatus
TACCAGGAGATTAATGTTGTTTTCATGTTGGTTAACACAACATCCATTCTGCAGCCCATGGATCAAGAAGCAATTTCAACTTTCAAGTATTATTTAAGAAATACATTTTTTAAAGACTATGGCTGCCATAGATAGTGATTCCTCTGATGGATATGGGCAAAGTAAAATGAAAACCTCTGGAAAGGAGTTACCGTTCTAGATGCCATTGACAACATTTGTGATTCAGGGGAGGAAGTCAAAATATTAACACTAGCAGGAGTTTGGAAGAAGTTGATTCCAACCCTCATGGAAGATTTGGAGAGCTTGGTTCACTGGAGGAGGTCACTGCAGATGTGGTGGAAACAGCAAGAGAACTAGAAGTGAAACCTAAAGACGTGATCGAATTGCTGCAATCTCGTGACAAAACTTGAATGAATGAGAAGTTGATTCTTATAGATGAGCAAGGAAAGAGGTTTCTTAAGATGGAAACTACTCCTAGAGAAAATGCCGTGAACACTGTTGAAATGACAACAAAGGATTTAGAGTATTACATAAAGTTCGTTGATAAAGCAGACATCAGGGTTTGGAAAGATCGACTTCAATTTGGAAATAAGTTCTACTGTGTGTAGAATGCTATCAAACAGCATCACATGCTAAAGAAAAACCTTTTGTGAAAGGAAGAGTCAATTGATGTGGCAAACTTCATTGTTGTCTTCTTTTAAGAAATGGCCACGGCCACCCCAACCTTCATCAACCACCGCCCAGATCAGCTAGTAGCCATCAACATCGAGGTAAGACCTTTCACTAGCAAAAAAATTACAACTCACGGAAGGCTCAGATGATCGCTAGCATTTTGTAGCAATAATGTACTTTTTAATTAAGGTGGTACTTTTTTTAGACATAGCGCTATTGCACACGTAATAGACAACAATATAGTGTAATCATAACTTTTATATGCACTGAGAAACCAAAGAATCCATGTGACTCACTTTATTGCGATTTTTGCTTTATTGCAGTGGTCTGGAACCAAACCTGCAATGTCTCCGAGGTATGCCTATATCCCATGTAGACTATCTTAGAAAGGATCTTATTTTTCCCCGAACAAAATGCAATAAACTTAATAGATGTTACCTCTGGGGAACCGCACTGGGACATTGAGAGTGGAAAGGAATTTTAATAATACACTGTATTGTTTGAGTTTTTAACTATGAGAATTTATTACTTTCATAATAAAAACTAGAAATAAAATGGATATATCTTCTGGAGTTGTAATGGTGAAGAGAGAAGTTCCAAGAAACCACTAGAATGTTCCAAGGTGCCTCCAATTTTTACTTTTGAGGCAAACACTATTAAAACATCTTCACTGAAATGCTATTTTTAGTTAAGCTAAAAGTGTAAATTAGCAATTAAAAAAATTTATACCACACTCAGACAATAAGAACATTCATGAAAATACAAAAAGAACTAAAAAATTCAAGGGAAGTGCTTAGACAGTAAAATATCTAAATTATCCAGCATGCAGAATCAAGCAAAGATATTGAAAGAAGGTAACTTTACTTTTTCCAGATGTTTTGTTAAATGATGCTGTCTCCCCTGGGCTCATTCTGCCCGGATTGTTGCCAAAAATGGACTTCCTGCTTTTCCTTTCTTTTCCTCTGCTAGAGCCAGATGCATTTAGAGTTGACAGGCCTGTTCCCATAAAATGAAAATAAATAAGCCAAAAACTACAAGCAAGGGAACTCAACATTTTCCATCCCCGTTAATGTTTATTTTGAAGCCCTACTACTCCCTTGGAACCTAGCACAGAAGATCTACTAGCAGTTTTAGCTCTGTTAATAATAGCATCGTAGGAAGTATAGCAAGGTTTTTATCTCCGCAGGCAAATGCAACAGGGATCGCATGCTTTTCATAAAATAACCACAAAATTACACACACACTTAGTTGATTGTGCATCAGAAAGACTTTGAAAAATTGCATGAAAAGAAAGTGCTACAGTCAATACTAAGTTATCAGAGGCTGACTATTCCCTTTGGGGAGATGAAAGAATTGTTATGATCTTGAGCTTTAGCATCATGTTGTCTAGGTCCAATTCATGCTGGTATGAGCCTGACTTAACACTTCCTTCTCTGTTCCTCAGTTTCCTTATCTACAAAATGGGTGTAATTATAGGACCTCACTCATAGGGTTAGTCTGAAGACTAAATGGGAAATATATTATGATGCTAATGATGCTTCATGGCTTCATTTTCTCACTCCTGGTCCAGGCAGGACCCTGGATCCTTCAAGTCTGGCACAGTGCCTGGTACACAGCAGGAACTTAATACATATTTGCTGAATGAGGAAATCAACACACATCAGGCAAACCTGGCTCCAATGTAACAAGCGTGATTTAAAGGCACCAGTGAAGATAGAGTTGCTTCCAAATTGTTTCCTCTGTCATAATTGTGCCTTCGGAGTGTAACTCCTTACGCTAAAGCTGCATTTCATCTTTGAGATGAAAATACACCTTCCAAGAACATCATCATCAGAGACAGGGCAGAGTAGTGTTTAAGAGCATAGACTTTGGAGTGAGACACACCTGGATTAAACACTGTTCCTAGCAGTGCAACCTTGCACAAGTTATTTAACCTCTCTGGGCCATGCCTTCTTCAACTGTAAAAGGGCTGTGGTCAGGAATAAACGAGATAACATACACACACAGGTTAAGTATCGCTTATCTGAACTACTTGGGGCCAAGTGTTTCAGATTTCAGATTTTTTTCAGATTTTGGAATATTTGCATTATACTTACCAGTTGAGCATCCCCCGTTGAAAAATCTGAAATCTGAAATGCTTCAATGAATATTTCCTTTGAGTGCCATGTCGGCCCTCAAAATGTTTTGAATTTTGGAGCATTTTGGATTAGGGATGTTCAATGTGTACATACTTAGCTGTGTGTCTTCTTCAGGAAGGTGCTCTGTCCACACCGACTGTTACTATTTATTACAGTTTAATGTGGGGCTGCTAAGGTTTTTTTCCTCTTAAGTACTCATGACAGTGAAGATGCACAAACTTAGACTATTGAGTTCTCATGCCTTGATCTTAATAGTTTGTGTAAACTTTGCTCTTGACATAATTATAGAACAATTTTCTCCTAAGTAAAACCGATGAAGGGCCAGGGTGAGGGACTGTGTTCTTTCTGGGATTCTGCACACATCCTGCCACATGTCACTATCCCGCAGAGGTATGTGAGCCCCTCTGTGAAGAGTGTGGTTGTTTTCTTCCAGTGGGGAGAGGAAGCAAGAAAACAAGCGTTGGGAGATCGATAAAGAAGAAGGACTTTTCATTGTGGGAAGGGGCCAGAAAAATAACTGGAAGGAGGAACAAAGAACCTTCATCCACCTTGCCAGCTCATTTACTGATCAATGACATTTCCAGAAAGCCAACTATGTTCCAAATAGTGTGCTAATCACATTATATACGTCATTGCTAATTTTTACAGCAACGCTGCAAGTTAGGACTGTTACACCTCTTTTAGAGATAAGGAATCTGAGGTGCACAGGAGCTGCATAACTGTCCAAGTCAAGGCCATTGAGAGACAGAGCTGGGATTTAAACCCACATGATCAGGCTACTGGCTGCCTCTCTTTCCCAGCTGAGACCCTCTAGTTAATTTTGTGGCTTTCCTCTCATCGTGTTTTTCCTTGTGGTTGTGAATGAAAATGTTTCTGTTTTAGACATAGATGTTGAAACACTGGATGTTGGCTAAATCTCTGTGATACAAATTTGAGATGATCACCTAGCAAAAGACTGAGAGGCATGTAAGAATAAATTGACCCCAGAGGCAGGTATGGTGGCTCACGCCTATAGTCCCAGCTACTCTGGAGGCTAAGGCAGAGGATCCCTTGAGCCCAGGAGTTTGAGGCCAGCCTGGGCAACATAGTGAGACTGTGTCTCCATAAAGAAAAAAATTATTAAAAAAAAAGAATATATCGATTCCAGAGCATATGATGATATGCTCAGAAATCCTAATTTGTCTGGGGGCTGTGAAATCGACTCCCTAACTAGCCAAGTGACGTACAGTCATGAGTCACATAATGACATTTAGGTCAACGATGGACCACATATACAACGGATTGTCATGGAGCTGACAAAGCCTGCCACCTCATGCCATGGTAACTTTGAAGCACAACACATTGCTCATGTGTTTGTGGTGATGCAGGTATAAATAAACCCACTGTGCTTCCAGTCATATAAAAGTACAGTAATGTACAATTATGTAAAGCACATAGTATGTGATAATGACAATAAACAACTCTGTTACTGGTTTATGTATGTATTTACTATATTACCCTTTTTTTTTTTGAGACAAGGTCTTGTTCTGTTGCCCAGGCTAGAGAGCAGTGGCTTAATCATAGCTCACAGCAACCTCAGACTCCTGGGCTCAGATGATTCTCCTGCCTTAGCCGCCCAAGTAGTTAGGACAACAGGTATACGCCACCACATCCAGCTAATTTTTACATTTTTAAATTTTCTGTAGAGACGGTGTCTCACTATGTTGCCCAGTCTCGTCTCAAACTCCTGGCCTCAAGCAATTCTCCCACGTTGGCCTCCCAGAGTGCCAGGATTACAGGTGGGAGCCACTGTCTTAGGTTTTAACAAGAAAGTTTAAAAAGTAAAATAAATAAATAATTTTTAAAATAGAAAAAGATAATATAAAGAAAGAAAATGTGTTTGTGCAGTTGTACAATGTATTCGTGTTTTAAGCTAAGTGTTACTAAGAAAGAGCCCAAAAGTTAAAAAAAAAAAAAAAGTTTACCAAGTAAAAAAACTACAGTAAGCTAAGGTTAATTTATTACTGAAGCAAGAAAAATATTTTTTATAAATTTAGTGTAGCTTAAGTGTATAGTATTTGTAAAGTCCACAGAAGTGTACAGTAGCGTCCTGGACCTTCACATTCACTCACCACTCACTCACTGACTCACCCAGATCAGCATCTAGTACTGTAAGCTCCGGTCATGGTAAGTCTCCACACATGTGTGCAGTTTTTTATTTTTTATACTATGTTTTTATTGTACCTTTTCTATGTATAGATATGTTTAGATACACAGATACTTATCCTTATGTTACAGCTGCCTACAGTATTCAGTACGGTAACGTGCTGTACAGGTTTGCAGCCTAGGAGCAACAGGCCATAGCATACAGCCTAGGCGTGTAGTAGGCTTGTACCATCTAGGTTTGTGTAAGGACACTCTATGATGTTTGCACAATGTCGAAATCACCTAATGTCTCATTTCTCCGGATGTATCCCCATTATTAAGTGCAGCATGCCTATAAACATAATCTGAGCTAGGCCTTCTTCTGGACGCCCTCCCTCAGACACATTGGAGCATTCAAACATACAAGCACTGGAGAAATCAGGAGAGAAGCTGAGTCTGGAGAGGGTCTGAGAGCCACTCAGGGTCACACGGATACTTCTCCTTTCTAACTGAGTGAATTTCCTGCCACATGCTGTGCAGGGCACAGCTGGGCCTTCACTTATGCAGTTGCCAGGAGCTGCACAAAAAGTTGTTCTCACTGGTTTTGCAAGATTTTGGGAGGCACTGAGGGTAATAAGTTTCGGTGAGCAGGGTTACCTCTCAGTGATGTACCTGAGAGCTCTGTTCTCAACCCTCTCATGTCCTGAACCATATCTCTCTGCCCCCAGTGTTCCACCCCGTGGCATCCTTGTCCAGTCTGAGTAAGCCGGAGGAGTACTCTTGGGGAGGATGGGAATACCCAGCCTGAAGGGAAGGGAGGGGTGATGGGGGAAGAGGGGAAGGGAGAGGAGTCTTAATGCCAGGGACCCCACACCCAGCCACTGGAAGCTGTCCAAGGCAGCAGGGTCCCACTTTTGTGATTCAAATGGCTCATTAGCAAACCACTGTTCAAAGAACAAAACTTGTCTGTCAGCGCTAGGAAAATGAGAGTGTGTGTCCAGTGAATGGGCTGAAATCTGGAAGGCTCTTCCCCTGTGGCTCCTTTGGTGTAGGAATATAAATGAACCCTGGAAGGCACAGACTCTTCCGGAGTCTTACCATGGAATCCCTGATCACCTGCTCGTGGGCTGTACGGTGGATCCAAAGGAGAATGAGGCAAAGTCTCCCTCAGAATCAGACTTCTAGACGGTCTAGCCCTGCAGGCTCCCAAATCGCCTGTATTAAAAACCCAGGTACCAGGGCCTGACAGCTACCTTCCAAATATAAATCCCTAGGAGAGAGTCCTGAGAATTGGTATTTTAATCAAGTTGCCCTGATAATTCTGGAGATTTCAACAAGTGTGTTAAACAAGGACTCTAGTCAAATCCAATTTTGAGTGAGGACCCTGAGGCTCAGGGGGGATCTGCCTTGGCCAAAGTCACGGAGTGTGGTAACTGACAGCCCAGGTCTCTGACCAGTGACCTTATCCGATGATCTTGTCACCATCTAATATTTCTCTTAGAAGCCTGTACTCTTAGCTGGGCAACAATTAGAGGCCCAGGAGGCACCCAAACACATGGCTATAAATGCAAGGAGCTCCCAGCGGAGGCATCATCACCATGGGCTAAAGAGTCTCAGATACTTCACAGGGACAGTTGGCCTTGGAGTTTAGACAGTGGCCCGGGGAAGAAGGAAGGCCAGGTTGGGAACACAGTCTGAGCAGCTGGAAAGACCGAAGCATACGTAGGTGCCCAATGAGAGTGGGGGATGCAGGGGAGCTTGCTGGGAACTATCTGGAAACTAAGTTAGTGGGGTCATATGATAAAAATGCCATGTCCTTCTTTTTTTCTGCTAGAAGGAGAAGAAAAACAGGAAGATACAAGTACTGAGAAACAAAGCCTAAGAGAAAGCAGGTAGGAAAAACTCAGCTTCGTGCATGGTGTGGTGAAACGAGCACAGCACTGGGAGGTCAGACGCTCGAGTTCTGGCTCTTGCCCTGGCAACGAACTAGGTTCCTGGGGGTGGGGAAGTTCCTCCATTTCTGTGGGCCTCATACCACATGACCTTTGGGTTCTGCATTGCTCTGAAGGGTTTCTTTTGTTTTTTTCATATGGCTCTTAGGAAGGGACTTGGGATGCTGAAAGGTGAGACACATTGAAACTGGCAACGTAGGAAAATTAAAATCAGTAGTGTAGCAAAATGAATACTGTATGGCATTTTCCCAATGTGCATCAAAACAAATAATAACAACGAATATTTAGAAGGTATAATTACAGTGATTCCAGCAACGCAATTTAGTTATTTTCAGAACAAAAATAAAGTTGGGGAATGAAAAATGTAAGAAACTTCAATTACTAAAAAATAAAATTAAAATGCAATATACCTATAAAGAATGTGTGCTATGTTTTTTAAAAAAGAAAAAACAACATATTTGGAATTTTAAAACTAAGCCAAACAACCACATGCTTAGCCTGTGCCTCAGGTCAGAAGCTTGACCGAATGACCCCTTGACCTTTGCACAATGCTCCATTGGTACAGAAACTTTATCTTTCACACTGACTTCAAGCATCTTTGGGAATTTGTGCTCTTTATTTACTCAGAGCTTCAGAAGGAAAGACAAAGCCAGGACAACGGTCTGAGTGTAGCATCAGCTGCATTCATGGAGAATAAGAGACACAGTGAGTGTGACTCTTGACCAGAGTGGCCCTCATGCTTGCTCCTGGGTTGAAGGACATGCCAACCATGATGCTTTGACAGGTAAAGGATTTTACTCCACCATAAAGACAGTTTAACCAATTGCAAATATGATCATATAGCACTTATGTGACATAAAGTCATGATCTGTGAAACTAAACCTGAATGGCTAGGCTCTTGTATATCCTTGAAAGCTTTGCTTCTTACCTATTCATTCCTATCTCCGCAACAGGATAGCTAGCAGACAAACAGTTGCAGCTGCCAAAAGCTAAAAAATAGTTTATGAGAGAAAACTTAGAATTAAGAAAGTTCTAAGCTATGATTATTTTTTCTTCTTATGTGTGAAAAGGCCACTATTACCTAATTTTTGAATAGCCCAATATCTCTGTCCCATTTGCCAGGCACAGCATGAAACTGCAGCTGAGTTGAGTCCATCTTGAAAAGATGAGGGCTGGCATTTTAACGCCCCGATCCAGGCCAAGTTTTATAACCTGTTTACTAACATTTAGACTGACCCTCCAATCTCAACCACTTTCTTGTCCTTAGAAATCTTATGCAAGGGAATCTTTTTCTTAGTATAAGGAGATCAATTTTTCTGACTTCCATATATTTATGGACTTTCCTGTTTGCCCTCTATCTCCTAGCACCCCATTTGTGGGACATATAATTGGGTGAGCTCACTGATGACCTACCCTAAGAAAAGTAGCGGGGTAGAGTAATGGTTAAGGGCAGGACTTCGAAGACAGACAGGCTTCAGAATCAAAGGTCTAACATATATTAACTGAAATGAATGCTCTTTGGAAAGTGGTTTTTCAGTCTAAGTTCACTGTACTTCTAGAAATGGACAGTTGAGGGATCCTCCCCTCCCACTGTACCCCCATTGGTCCTTGTGGTTTGCGTGCAGCCTCACTACCTAGCTCAGGGATGGAGCTTGTGATAAGGGCTCCAGACTGTCAGAGCACTGTACCCTCTGGCCACAGTAATTGGTTAAAGTTTGGGCAAAGGACTCAATGAGAAATCAAGAAACTTCTGCTGGAAGTTCTGAAAGAGACTGAATCTGGAAGCATCTAGTACCAGCCTGCTGTAGCTGTCTTACAACCACAAAGGGAACAGAAGGAATGAAACCAACACACTGGAGGCAGAATGAGAAATGGGGAGAGAGACAGTATGTGCCTTGGGTCAAGCTATACCTGGAACTTATGTATCTTCATTTTTTGGATGAGCCAATACATTTCCCTCTTTGCTTAAGTCAATTTCTGCCACTTTCAAACAAGAGACTTAACTGATGCACTCTGAAACCTTGGGCAAATTATCTCTCTCAGACTTCGTTTTATTTAAAAATGGGATAATACCATCTACCTCCTAGAATCATTATAAATAGTTAAAAAGATGATGTATGTAAAACACTCAGCACAAATCCTAGTAAGTACTTAATACATTTTAGTCATTAGATATTCTGACTATATTACTATTAACATTATTATTATTAACTATTATGAAAAGATATATGATCTGGAAAATGAATATTTTACAATTTTTTTTCATGAGCATCAAAGCAAATTGTTTAGAAGGTATTATAAAAATGATGTCAGCAACACAATTTAGTTATTTTGAGTGTCCACAATGCCCAATTAAATAAATAGCATATCTTTATCCTTGGGGATCTTTAAATGTTATAGATGATATTGTCCACTCTTACCTGGAAATTTTACTGCTTGGCAATAGATGACAAGATCAGAAAGCTCTGGTGCAATCTGTCTGCTTTCCTTTTTATTCTGAGGAAGATAAAATTCTTCTCCCAGCTCCATGTCATAGACCTATCAAGGGAAAAGGATACCATTTTACGTGGGAGGTATATGCCACCCACCTCTGAATTCCTGAAGCTTTTTATCTGTACTTGTGCGGTGTCATCAGTATGTCCCCCCTTGCTTGGTTAATTGTCCATATACATGTCCTAACAGCTTTCCTAGAGTAAAAGCTTTCTGAGGGCGAGGAGTGAGTCTAATTCATCCTTCATCTTCCCTCAGTGCTTAGTCCACTGTTATACACGAGGAACAATCAATATACCTTTGTTAAATAAATGGAGGATCGACTATAGACCTTCCATAGCTAAAATTTTTGACATATTTTATTATTCTTTTCTCCAATAATATCACTGCACCTATGTCTGTAGCTTTGCTAAGGGTCTGTATACTGCGAGGTACTTGAGGGTAGGGCCTGGGTATCTCATTTATCTTTCAGTGTCATTGTTCTGTTAACACTTTACAATCCATTTATCTTCTTGGTTAAATGCTTTTAAAATTTCTTACAATTCCCTGAACATATCAGGCTGTCCCTTTGGCCTGAATGCCCTGTTTTTGTCTGCTTGGATTAATCTTCCTTCTCAAACATCATTTTCCCTAGGAGCCTGCACTTGATTCTCCGATAACACAGTGTAATCACTGCTCCCTGCATTTACCTGCAGGCACTGTTTACATGTCTGTCTGCATCACTAAACCATCTCCTGCACTACATCAGTGCCCGCAGCACATAAACCCTCAGCAGGTAATTGGTTGGATTAATCAATGGCTAACCTTCCACAAATAGGAGGTGAGAGTCCCATAATGTCACTATGTGAACTCTGGCATCTAAGGGAAAGTGAAGGGAAAGGTGAACGGGATGAATAGGGAGGAAGTAGAATCCCACTTGAAACTGACAAGAGTACCACGTCCAAGTGTCATTTAACAGAAACCACCAACCTTTCCTTTGTTGCAAGCAGAGTTATCTGCTTTCTTTATCCTCTTGGGGATTTCTTCACTATACTCAAACTGAAGCTTGTCATTACATGATTTATTTTCAGGTCTGTCTTCCAAAATGTTGTCTGAAAATGAGTTAGCAGGCTTCAGTGAAAAGGAGCCAAATGTCACACTTAAGAGCTACATGTTTATCAGTACAAGGACATTCAGATCCTTGTACTTATCCACAAGAATAAACCTCTGGCTACTTGTTACCAAAAGGATGGCTTGAAGCATAATTTTAAAAGTTGGGTTGGTGCATTTATTTTCAATTTAATTGACTCATTTATCAGTAGTTTTTGTATCACATAGACATAATCTAAATGAGAATGTTCATTTTCTTACAGATGATTGAAACTGTGCAAATATTATAGAAGATATTCTGTGTCAAGAAGCTGACAGCATACAAATTTGGGAAGGATGTAGTGGTTGAAGCACTTCTAGATGGTATGTGCATGATTTAATCACTCTCACTTTGAAATGAAACTATTTGCTTCTTTTACCTTGAGAAGCGTCAAAACCGGGAGGAGGAGGGAGACTTACTGTGTGCAATGCAAAGCTTTCACAATTATAATTAATAGGAAAGTAAAGTTTTCATGATTGTTATTAATTTATCAAGTGATAAGAATAAGAACAGGAATCAAAATATATTTAAATATATCGAAGTATGAGAGATAATCTTATACTTTGCTCTTTTTTTTGCATTTCTATTCAGAATGATTCTAAAAGTATTAGAAGTATATGATGATTATGCTCTTTTAAAATGAAAAACAAGAAAGGTAATTTCTTACTCAAGATTTACTATCTCATTAGACCACAGAATGCTTAGACCAAAATATCCTTATACCAAATCAGGGCCATGCAGGCTGTCAAGAAGTAAACAAGATATGTATTTTTTCATTACATTTGTATTCATAGAAGTGTCACAACTTCATGCTAATCAGGCCCAAGAAATTGGAAGCAGAGTGCTGACATCCATGCAGTTAAAATGCCCAGTTCAAATAGCGTTTACCTTCCTGACCGTTAGGAGCGGGAGAGGCAGTAAGGACATCTGCTACAGAAAAACAGAATGAGAAAGTCCATAAAAACAAGGAGAATTAAGACAAAAAGCCAGACAAATTAAAGGAAGGTACGAAGCAAAGCATAAATAACAACAGCTTAGATTACAAGATAAATGAAACAAGAAATGCTTTATAGATTTAATATTTTGACTATTAAGGATGCAAGGGCTAGCAATAAAAGAAATGCAAACATTGTTAACATGAATCATGCCAAGGGCTGCGACATTCATGTTACATATTTTCAGCTACGGACTGCTGTAATACTCTCAATATGACTTTATTTCAAATAGATAGAAATCGATTGATTTGTTAAAACCAGGCAATCATTGTCATAGAATATGCCTGCATTCATTTGTAAACTCAAATTTGTGCTCCAATGTATGTTCAAAACTAGTCACAAGGTAAACAACAAGGTTGGGGGGGGAATCTATATTTATTCCATTAAATTTAATAAAATAAATATTCATTAAGCTTTTATTATCCAAAAGGCAGAGCAGCAATTCCCAAAAATACATGACCCTCAATTGCAACTTCCTTAGGGTTTTTTTGCAATAATTCTGTGGCGAGGCATCATCTCATTCTTATAGCCAAAAGGGATGTTAGATTAATTCCCTCATTTTATGGGTATGACAACGGAGAACTAGAGCTGTCACAGAGATAAACTGGGCACCCCGATTTTAAAGATGAGTTTGTAACCTGGGATGCCTGTGAGGGCCGCAGGAGGTTTGTGAAACTCCTGCAATTGTATGCAGAATTTTGAGAGTGTGTTTTATTTCTCTGGGTGACAGGTCACAGCTTCCATCTGACTCTCAAAGGCACTCATCATTACAAGAAGCTTAGAGACCTCAGAGGTCCCCCTGAGAAGCCAGTCAGAGGGGTCCTTCAGGGAAATGGAAATACCCATGTCGTGGTAGGGGACTTAAGTCATAGATCATAGATGTTAGTGTTAGGGGAAGTGGGAGAGAACATCACTAAACACGTCACAAACTCTTTTTATTACACATCTGAGGCACCTAAAGCTGAAAGTGAAGAGGCCTAGGTCTCACAGCCCGCGGGAACAGAGCCTGATAGGGCCCTTTTCCACCGATACTCCCCACCAGCACAAGTGGGCTTTAAAAATTACATAGAACTATTGCAGAAATTCAGTGGTGTAGGGTTAAATTTTACTCTCCCAGCTGAAAATAAACCAGACGGATCCTTCTCTGACCTGTTCATTTTGTTATCTGCAAATCAAAAGCATCTATAACAATACTTTTAAAAAGCCTTCTCCTTTCCTGTTCTCAAAAGTACAGAAAAAGCACAGGAGGAATTCATGAAAGAAAGTTTAAATTCGTGTTCCAGTGGACTAATTTCTTATTGGGGCAAATGACATCCGGATTGGTTGATTTCTCAAGTGTGGTTTTCATTTCACGTCCAAATCAATTTGTTTTTCTCTGGGACATTACCAGGACTATAGTAGAAATCCATGGGGAAGAATAAGCCAATATAAAAATATTCACATTCCCATGACTTTGCAGGAATAGGCTGCAAAGAAAATTGTCTCGATTCCTTTTAATTTTCTCCCTCTTACTATCTGATGAGATGTGCCCCTTATATTATCTCATGGGGTTTCAGGACATGTAAATTGGCTTTTAGTTGATGGCATAAAGCATCAACTATTACTAAGAACACATATGAAATGGACACAGCCTGGTACTGTATTTGGGGGCAGAAAGAGACCGCACTGTAACCAGCGATGGAGGCTCACGGAACTGAACCATGACTGGAGACAGCCCTGAGTGGCTGTCAGTTGTCTTAATGCCGATGGCTAATGGCTCCTGGTCTGAGCATATCTGTGTATTCAGCAAAACAATTATTCTACATAGAAACAATATATTCTACATATGTAATGTTTATATAAATAGGAATCTTGGCATTTTCTCATTATTATACTATTGTCTTTCAGAAGTTGCCAAAATGAAACAGTCTGTCAACAATGGTCCCTAAAAAACATTTTGCAATCTGCAGCAAATGACACTAATTTAGTGCAAAAGAAACACATCTGAAATCTCAGTCTCATGTGAGAAGGATCCCTTACTAGCCATCTATGGTTGACATCATCCATGTGACTTTTTTGTACTGCATCATTAGCCATCACCCAAGGTTTTTGGGGCCAGAAGGAAATGTCCTGTTGGCTTTTTAAATATGAGAACCAGGGAGGGAAGGGAAATGAGGCTCCTTTCTGTTCCACACTCCTAGAACCTCAGCATGAGAGCATGAATGGAGGGACGGAGCACAGAGCGGTGATGCTGCCCCCTGCAGGTGGTGCAGGCAGGAGACTGGATTCAGCCGCTGTCTACCATTCCGGCCAAGAGCATCAGCCACACCAGAAACTGAAAACCCGAAAATGGGGTTTCTCTGCTGTAACTTCATCTCTTCCTCTAGAAACCCATCTTAGGAATGATCCCATGTTGCTTCTCATCTCTTGGTTCCTTGAGTGGTGTCTGTGGTGGCTAACAGAATCCCTTTCCTCACCTTGGTTCTTGCCAAGTGACCAGATTCGGAAACTCTTGGACAATATTACAACAATCTGAATTGTTGGTCTGTGGAGCTCCAGACTTATTTCTGAAAACAAATATGTGGAAAATCATCCAAGCATTTCCCTGCACACAAGCGTGGGGCTCTGTTTCTCTTACCATCAGAAAGGGATTCATAGTCATAGTCGTATTCATCCTCTTCATCTTCCTCTTCCTCATTGTTAGCAGGCGCGGGGTTGGCACTCCCGCCATTATAAGCCTGTGCTTGCATGGATGCCAACTGATGAGCCTGTGAGACAGCAATAATCAAAACTGCAGATGCCAACCTTTTGTTTATAACCTCCCAAACTACCACTTAATGTTTACCACAGCCATTAAAAGTGGCTTAATCTATTTTGATAGATTTGGGAGAGGGAAAAAAAAATCTAGATTTATTTAAAATGCACTGTCAACATTGGGGTGAATGTCAACATTCCTACAGGAAGGATCCTGGAGCTTTTAGGAACAATCTCAAGGAAGCTGCATGCAGGGTTCCCCGAAGCAAAGACTCTAAGAGAAACCTTTGGTGCTTTGTAGAACCAGTGTCAATCCCAAGAGACTGAAGAATGTCAGTCAGCCCATCAGTTTTTGAAAGGTAGGTCTCTGCTAAGAAACCATTTTTTTTTACCTTCTTAAGATACCTACAGGCCTCTCTGACGTTAAGAACAGTGTTTGAATCTCTATGGGCAAACAGACCAAAAGAATAATTGTTGGTTTAATAAAGTTTTTTCAACAGACTTTATCTGAACCGTAAATCAGATTGACAAAATAGGCTTTGAAACTTTAGGAAGCTTGATGTATGTGGCCAGGGAGGTCATGCACTTCCATGTTCTACTGGAATTACTGTGAGGTGACAGCGTAAGACATAAGCGTCAATATAGGTCTGGGAATCTAGCATAAGGAAATGATCTGCAATGCATGAAAAGATGCCTGTATGAACTGAAAATAGGAAACAACTTAAAAGTCCAACAACAGAAGAATTGGGTCAGTAAACAATGGTATAACCACTTGAAAGAATGATATGTGAAAAAAATAATTTTATTAATATATCTTTATTGAATTAAGGAATTTGCTCAATATTTACATATTGATTATAATATATTTTTCATATTGAATATATTGTATATGCACACACATACACAATTCATGTGTGTGCATGTGTAATATACATCATATTTAATATGTATATGTGAGCATATATAGCTATACATTTAAATATATACATATATCTATATAAATATACATATAATTCTATATTCTTTGTGTGTGTGTGTATATATATAAAGTGCAATGATATGGAATGGAATTCATAGAAAGGCTAGATATTAACGGTTACTTTGGCAGGGGTTCTTGACTTTGTGTCACAGACCCCTCTGGAAGTCTGGCGAGGGAAGATTCCCTTCTCAGAATGATGTTTTAAATGCATAAAATAAAATGATTACAAAGGAAAAAAATAATGTTGAATACAGGCATTAAGTATTATAAAAACAAATCTGTGCTATTAGAATATAAGGGTTTATTAATACAGGAAAAACTATGTTTTTTTCTTTTTTTTTACTTGACCTACTACTGTCATTTTTGAAAGTATTAGTATAATAAGCATAAATAATTCTTGGAGGTATTAGCAACAGCTGTGAAATAATGTGAAAAATCTATCATTTCTATTGGTAACAAAGACATAGGTGCTGCCAGTGTTACTGTGGTTTGTTCTCTACATTTATAATAAGAGGAAATGCTAAGTTTCAGCTAGAAGTTTGTGAAAATAAAGATGTAATACATATTTTTCCCATTTACATTCATGGACTCTTTGAATTCTACCGTGGATATGACCAAAGTTAAGAACTCCTGTAATGTAGGTTGTGTTTGACCTGGAGTTTTGTATGTTTTAAAATAATTCTCTATTCCTAAATTTTTTTGAAATGTGGTAATGTTACCTTTGTAATAAAGATGTATATATATAAGGAATATATGATCTAGGCTGTGTCTACATCTAGATAAAATACATTACAATGCAGTCCATTCCATATAACTAACTGGACATTGTCTAGGCTGAGGTTTCTCAAAGTGGGTTTTACGTGGCTCCGTGGGTGTTAATAGCCGTTATGGAAAAAGTGACAATTGCAGTAACCACAAAACAAAATGAATGTTGGGAAACAGCGGCTTAACTGAACCAAAACACATTGCTCCCACAGGCTGTCACATAGCCTTCATTTAATACATTAAAAGGCACTGTGATTCTTCAAAGATCTCCAGTGTAGCATTTCCCACGCTTATTTAACCAGGGATTTTTTTTTTTTCCTTTTCTTTATTTTCTTAGAGTGTCTCATAGAATTAGTGTTCTTCAAAGCTTTGGGGAATCTGTTCTAGGCCCAAGTGAGCCACTAAAGCAAGTCTGCTCATCACTGATAAGAGAAGGGCCTGGACTCGGGGAGCACTCAAGGGAGGACCAAGTTCTGGGGACAACGAGGAAAGAGCTGGGCAGACCCACTGGCGGGAGAGTGTGAGATCTGTGTTGCGGAAGGACACCGCTCAGAGGGCCACAGAGAGCAGTGTCGGAAAGCTGAGTGCCAGGACCCCACAGATGCTCAAACAGAAGCATGGGAGACATGGCGAATGGACCGCGAAGACATGCCACCCTTCTTCTTTGCAATATCATACTTACTCTGGGGCAGAAAAGTAGGATCCCAGCCCTTGAATAAAAGCAACTCAGTTACAGGTTAGGAGTTTAGAGCTGGGGGTTGGAGTAAAAGACTGGCTGCAATGCAGCTAGACAAGGGCCACGTCTCACCCTCCTCTGTTCCCCCAGTACCCAGCACAGTGCCTGTCACCTTGGTGTGAACTGTTTCAGTGCAAACTTGACTCTGCTGGGTGGAGCTCAGGAGATGAAGGTCAGAATCCCGGAGAGTTCTGATGGGGGTATAGTTAGGAGGCTTCAGTAAGAGCCTTAGCACAAGTCTGGGCAGACGGAGGGCTTCAGACATCCTGCTCTGCGTCAGTCCGTCCTTCCTGAGGGTGAGTTCTTTGTGTGGAAGTAAGTCACCTAGGCCTTTCCAGTTAGGGGTTAGGTCCCTGCATACTGGCGCTCTAGGCATTCACTCAGCTTGTTTGAGGTCAGCTTGCTGGGTTTAGACACACAGCCTGCCAGAGAACTAAAAGGCCTTGCAGATAGGATTCTGGAATCATTGCCAGTGCTCCCAGGGAAACCATCACCGGGGGTTGCAAGCAGTCTTAGAAATCTGGAAATGAGATCACACTGTCCCATTTTTCTAAAATGAGGAAGAGGTAAATTGTGGAAATTATACTGTGGGCAGAGTCAAGGTGATACCTGACAAAATTTTAGGATGGATTATTAATTAGTTTGTGAGAACTTAGAAAGTAAAGAGGTGATTAGTAAGAGTTAGCATGGATTTACTAAGAACAAGTCTCCCGCACAGGAACCTCCTTTGCCTTTTTGGGTAAGGTAATTCAATTTGGGGAAAACAGATGAATAGTGTCTTAAACTTCCAGGATGATAAGAATTATTTTTAAATAAACAGATTACCAGGACTTTCTTCTGGAAATTCTGATTTAGTTGGTCAGATTTGGGACCTACGAATCTATTTTTAAAAGTGCCCCAGTGATTCTTATCAATTTATTCTGACTTCTGTATTACCCTTGAAAACGTCTTTCCTAAAGACATGAAAATGGTTCCTAGCTCTGCCACTATGAGCTGGATGGCTTTGAGAAAGTCACATAAGTGACCAGCCTTCACTTTCTATTCTGCAAATAAAGAAGTTGAAGCACATTCTTGAGAAATGTGGGCTGCAACAGTGGAGAGCACCAGACAGAAGTAATAGTCACCTAAACTCCAGGGAGCTTTTTCAGAAGGGCCACGGGCCTCTCCACGTAGCTGTCTGGCTAAAGGGCAACTTGAGACAAAGAAATAGTTTGAAAAACTGTTAATAAATGCATTTGATGACAGAAAAACAAAATCACAAAAGACCTTGTAGGCTGCCACAACATACCAAAACCAATAAAGAGCAAATATAATAGAGATAAATATGAAGCTCCCATATATATTAATAAAAGGTTAAAATTTATTGTTAGTCTGGAAAAAATGGAGAGATCAGGCATAAGATCAGTCTATATGAAAATAACTGAACACTTTCTCTTTTTGTTTTCTACAAGCTCAACCAGAGCCCAGTGTGTGCTAAAGACTTTGAAAAATGAGAAAAATCTGAGGCTGCTTTAACTGAGGTTTAAAGTTTAAATTAAGGGAGGTGATTGTTTCAGTGTTTTTGTGCTATCAGATCCTATCTAGAGTACTGACTTAGTTCTGGAAATCACACTTTAAGATTAATAAATTCAAGAATATCCACAAATTTTTGAATATCTAAAATAGTCTTAACGGAAAGTAAAGAATTTTAGCAACCATATCGTGTGAGGAAGAGTTGACACAAGAATTTTTAGCTTACAGAAGAGAAAAGCTGGTAGGGAAACACATCATAACTTTCTAATGTGAAATTAGTCTGTACAGCTGCAGAGGGAGGGGGAAGGATCAAGAGAAGGAGGAACAGGAAGGAAGATTTTGTGGCACAACATAAAGAGCACTTCTGTAACAACATGATGCATTCATTAGTGGAATGGGAAGCTCGTAAGTAACTGCAAATGACGGTGTGAAGAATGGGAAAGACAGGAACATTCAAATACATCTCGAAGACCATAGAGGTATGTGTGCTTAGCAGCTATATCTGCTTGGCCGTGCAGAGTGGGCAGGAGTCCCTGGACAAAGAAAACAGCATGGAGGAACAGTGCTCTAGAAGAACAAGCGCCCATTGCTGGGTGGTCAGTCACTGACGCAGCATTGGAGGAAGGCCAGCTAGAGTACACATGCTCATGTTTTAGTTAAACAACTTCACAATGAGATGCATCAGTATAGGTTTTGTGGCCTCTGGAACCCAAGCAAAGGGCAGGCCTCCTGGAGCACCTCTGAGAATGTGGATCTGGACAGAAGTAGACCTAGTGGAGGTCTCAAACTGGTGGCCTTCAGGGCCAACTTCACCTCCGGACCAGCCTTGTTTGGCAGGTGCAGTGCTCTAAGAAGAATTTAATCAGAGCTGTCTGTTTATGGGACATGCACATTCCATTCCTGTCCTTGCCACTTCCAACTGTCTTGTACCCAGCTGTTGTTCCGTTACATTGATGTTTGCTGCTTGGGCCCTGGAAGTGGCCTGGGGTTGGGAAATGTATACCTCCAGAGTACACAAAGACTCTAGGGATACACAGGTTCAGATGTTTTTAGAAGAAACAGTTTCTGGGTCCATCTATGTGTATGTACTCTTTTAAAAATAGGCCAGTCTAGACCAGGCATGGTGGCTCATGGCTGTAATTCCAGCGCTTTGGGAGACTGAGGCAGGAGGATCCTTAAGCCTAGGAATTTCAGGTTACAGTGAGCTATGATCACGCCACTGTACTACAGCCTGGGTGACAGAGCAAAAACCCTGTCTCTAAAAAAATAGAGAAATAAAAATAAATAAAAAAATAAAAAATAGGCTGGTCTGAGAACAAATCTAGAGTCAGCTAGTTTCAAAAGTGCTATTTTAGGGCCAACAGTGCCCTCCTAAAGGGCAGATATTTTGCCAGCTGTCATGCTGTAGGATAAGTAGGTATAGCCTGGCATATGGACTCAGTGTCCTGACCTGAGCTTGTTCATAGATCCCTGGGCTTGTGGTGTTTGGGCACAGATCTCCGTGGGTGAGGTTAGAGTGGGAGTATCTGGGGACACGGTGCCTCGGAGGTACACTGGGATCACAGGGCTCCTGCCATTGGATTTCCACGACAGACCCCATGCCAAGGGCTCCCCCTAAAGGAAGCTCCCCAAAGGGGACTATAGCAGCCACTGTGGGACTGACAACCCTGAAGCTCAGTTCCAGACACAAGAGTCACACATCATCCCACTCAGAATAAATTAAACATTCTATGTGGGAACAATTCCACAAATTAAATTTTAGGTGAGTGGGATGAGAGAATTTATTGGTCTATGAAATGAAATGCCAAAAATCAAATTTATCATTTCAGGAAACTCAGTTTTCCAAAACTGGTTACTCAGAAGGTCATCTGCACGGTCAGGATGACATCAATGTCTTTGTTCTAAGCACACAGCCTATTCACAACCCATTTAGCAAGAGGGAAATACCTTTTGCTTTAGGATATCCACTGGTGTCTGATGGGCTTTTAGCTTCTTGTTTTTAAGAAGCACCTTCCTCCTGAGTTGGTCAGGTGAGGGAAGCATTGGATCATCTGAGAAATCAGTCTCAAACAGGAATTTAGCCACCAGCTTTTCTCCAAACACAGTCTAAAAAAGAATAAAGGAAAACATACAATCAATGCTTTTTATCTATACTTGATAAATATATTTATATTTCATGAACATACTAAATATTTCAGTCTGGTTGAGTTGTTTTAAAAATCCTAGGAAGAGGAGCTAGGAAAGAAGTTGTTTCTTCCCCCTCCTCAGTTTCTTACTGGAAGGAAGGGAGGTGTTCAGAAGGACAGGAGGAGAGATCTAGTCTGCTCTGCAGCTGAAACCAGCTGTACTTAGGAAAATGTTCTGGGATCTGATGTATTAACAAAGAAAACAGAGGTTCAGTTGGAGGCTGTAGTTTGTAGAATATGGTCTGTTCCAGATGAGGATAAGAAGTCAAAAAGATAGAAATCTTGGAGGGGATAGGGAGTGGGGACAAAGATGAAAGACAATAGGGAGAATTTGCCCCCACAGAGTATAAAGAACCACAGATGCAATTCTCACAAAGATTTCGAGCACGGATCTCCAAAGCAGTATCTCTCAAGGAGGTGGGTGGCAGGAGGGTAGACACAGGATGATCTACTGGAGTGAGGGTAGAAAATATGGCAATTTCTATTTCTATTTTTTGTTTTTGTTAGAGATAGGGTCTTGCTATGTTGCCCAGGCTGGACTTGGAACTCCTGGGCTCAGGTGATCTTCCTGCCTCAGCCTCCTGAGTAGCTGCTAGTTATTTTTTAATTAAAAAAGAACAAAAGTCAAGGCTTAGGCCAAAGCAATATGAAAGGCTAATTTTGTTGGCATGTCCTTTTGTCTGTGCTCCTCCCTCCCACTGTTTCCACAAATGCCTCTACCAGTGGAGGAAAGGGGAAGCATAATGGAATATCTACTCCTAAATCTGTGTGCATTAGAGTATAAGGAAGGGCTGGCTGTTAACACAGCAACTGTTCTGGCCAGTGTAAGCTCTTTGCTAATTTGGATCCCAATACTGTAGCGTGGGCCACAAGAAGATTTGACTTACTTGCCCGAGATATGTTCAGCTTTTCCACATACAACTGACAGGTGACATCCTGCAATTCCTGACTTGTGGTACCAGAAGCCTTATCTCCTATGGCTTTCTAGAAAGCTCCTATGGCTTTCCAGGAGACCAGAGAACAAAGCTTATATCACTCCAGCTAAAAAGAGGACCATTCCAGAGAGGGCCCGAGCTCCCCGCACAGCCTCATTTCTCAGGTCTGTGGGACCCTAATTGTATATGAAGCATGGCAAAGGTCCAGCTGTGGTGTGGAACGCAGGGGCCCTGTGTGAAACTCAATGACAATTGCAAGACAAGGGCCAAGATCCTATCCTGCCTCTTAGTTGAGAGCTCACCTTGAAAATTTCTGCCATTTTTCGTTGCTGAGGCAATGAACAGTGGTTTTCAATTGATATGATGATTGGCAGGTCAGACTTGATGAAGGCACTGCGATCAATGGCTTCAACCACTTCCTGTGAGAGCCAGAACAGCTCATTAGAGTCTAGATATCTGTCCAGGGTGGTCAGAAGGCAAGGTACGTATAGCCACGGAAAGCATCACAACTGTTGCATGCAGCAGACTCAGGCTCAAGGTGGTCTTTATCTTTTCAAATGTATTTTCAAATGAAGCAACAGGATAAGTCTATTTTATATAAACGCATTTAACTCTTCAGATTGAATCTTGTTCATATACTAGAAGAAACAGCTATCACTATGTTGAATTTGGCAATTATATATATATATATACACACATATACACATAGTATATTTCAGATAAAAGATGCTATTTTGTTATAATATCAAATATAATGAGGCATAAGATGTTTTCCTGCTTTCAAGGAGTTTATAATTTATTTGGGGAAAGTAAGACAAAGTGAGATATTCACATCTATTTATATGTGTATATAAACACAATTATCAACTCATCTTCCCAGCAATATAGAGTACGAGAGTTTTAAGAGTGCTGAATAGGAAAATGAGTTAAGGAAAAAATGCATTTTAGCCACTATCTCTACATCTAAGACAAAAACAATATTCCTTCCCAGCCTGGCCACAGTTCAGAGAAAAATGATGTTTCATAGCCTAAGGCCTTTTGAATGAAGATAGAAATTGCACAACTCAACTAATAAGGTACTCAGAATTTGAAACAATAATCCAACGAGACCAGTCTTCCTGGGTGACAAGTCTTCCCTGGTGGAACGGATGCTCACTACTTTATAATGTTAATTATTTAATCATCTTCTGACACATATTGTTGGCCTTTGTCAGCACGACACCAGGGCAAATGACCTTTAATTCCTGCCTTTATATATCATCATATCATGTAAAAGTTACAATATTATTACACGCTAACTAAGATAAGGTAATGATTACTAACTTTGGTTGAATGGGAATCTAGTGAGAGTTCTAGATCAACTTCCAGAAAAATGAACAGGTGCACATTCCACATGATACTGCAAACACTTGGGAAGTCATTCAGACCCAGCATAAAGACCCTTGACATAAAGGTATAACTTGGTAGAGTCACTGATTTAAATGATAAATGAAAACAATGTCTCCTTCTGATATGATTTAAAGAAAGTAGTGAAGCATTACCTTGAAGGGGATCTTGGTTGTCAGTGTATGTCCATGATAAATGATGGGCATTCCATCATCTCCGTCCCAGCAGTCCAACTCTACACTCCGACAGCCTTGCAAGAGGACCTGTGTGATCAATGAGTAAATCCACTCCAGATGAGCACCTGGAGATAAAGCCTCAAACTAAACCCAGCACATAGTTCTACGTATCAGTCATCATTCACATTCAGGGTTAAAGCAGAAGGGCATAGGATCTAAAATAAATACTGCATTTTAGCCAAAGGCCACAATTAATCTGGGGCCCGGAAGGGAGAGAACAGATTAAGGTGGAAAGAATGCTAACCAGAGCTGAATATTAATGGAAGGTAAAATTTGATAGTAAAAACATATGGCCATTTTCCTAGCAACTTTGGTGCCTTGAAATGGCACATCTTGAAATCAGCAAGCCAGGCACGTGCTCTGTCTGGGTAGATGTCAGTGGAGGTGAAGGTGCTGATGCCACAGCCCAAGGAAATAAGGCCACTGATTCCTTACTGAACTGACTAAAATATTTATATCAAGCCAGTCAGGATAAAATCTCCTCCATTAAGACTCAAATTAAGCTACGAGCAAACATCTTTGCTATGAACATGTAGTACGTAAGGAGAGTAGAAGCAAGGAGTTATCAAGGATTTGCCTGGCTGTCTAACCCCAGAACAGCACCTAGAGCAGAGATGGCAAATAATCCATAACTCCCCTCTCCCATACCCACAGCAGACATCAGTAATCAAGCCCAGCACACTCTCCTCCAGCTTTAATATGTTAGCTCACAACCTCTTCAGCCAAGTGCTCCAGGAAACACCACCAATGAATCAGATGAGATGGTACCTATTTGCTATCCTGGATCTAAAGCTGGAAGCAGAGCTCCCGACACATGTGCATGGGTTGCAGCTCTGTAATGTTTGCTTGGAGCAACTCTTCCTTCATAGACTCTATCTATATGCTATCTTAAAAATTATCACATAATGGAAAGGTAACCCAACCCAAGAGGTTGATAGATCTGTGAATGGACTGATTTAAGAATCCACGTAACTATTTTGATGTGACAAATCCATTACTGGGTTTAATGGCCACTAGAGACACTGCAACAACACTCAGATGGTAGAATGCCTCTCATTTTAATATTTTCATATGAGATATTTGCTAGCTTCCTCCCATTATACAGTATAGTCTATGGCTTGGAATCCCAAAGCTATTAGCTTCATTCAGCAGCTGGAGTACCTACAGGTACATTGCCCTGGGCTGGAGATTGCTATGTAGTATGGCAGCTGGAACACAAGGCTCATCTCTGTGGTGAGCCTGCCATACTGGGAAGAATGTTCAGCAACCAGAAACAGATGAGATGGTTTTTTAGCATGAAAAGAGTAAAGGTCTTCATCAAAGTCTGCATGACCTTAAGACCTCCATATAGGGCTAGAAAAGGGAAACCATGGCTGGAAATTCCAGGTGAGAAGAACAGGGTTTTTTCTCACTTTCCATCTACCCCACAGAGAAATGTTAGGAGGGCTGAGGGAGACTGGAAGGTGCTTAGAAATGAAGTAAAAGGCATCTGTCTGTATAGTAGGTTTAATCACACCGTGAGTCTGTTTGAGGGGTTCTCATGCCTTATTCAAAAGCTGTGATAGCATGCTAACCCGAGCAACAGAGCAAGACCCTGTCTCAAAACCAAACCAAACCAAACCAAACCAAAACAAAACACTGCAATAAACTCTACTTGGGGTGTAATGTTAAGGAGTTTAAAAACTCTTTGAAGTCAAATGGGAAAGTGAAGTAGAAATTAAAGCTAGGACATTTGTTCTTGCTTATTTTCCTGGGAGAAAGATACACACACGCAAGTATGTGGATATATAGAGACATGTATGTGTGTATATATAATGTATAGGTACACACATGTATGTATATGTGCATATGCATGTATATATCTATGTGGGTGTATATATGTGAAATATATCTGGTATCGATATTCATATATATATATATTTCATTTCTTTCCCATAGAAAAAATGTATTTCAAACTTCCTTTAGCTTGGGAATGCTCTGTGCAAATGGAAGGCCACATGTAAAGCAAGTAGACAGGAAGAGTACTGCATAAGCCGCAGTGGGACCGGGCAGGGAACCCTTCCTACCCTGCTGCTTGCTCGGCTCAGTGTCAGAGGCTGAGGGCCCTGGACAGAGCTTCTATTTTGAAAATCACTAGTCTAAGGACACATCTTTGTTTCATAATAAAGGTCCCTTAGAAAACAGAGTTTAAGGCCAGGTATGGTGGCTTATGCCTATAATCCCAGCACTTTGGGAGGCTGAGGCAGAAGGATTGCTTGAGCCCAGGAATTTGAGACCAGCATGGGCAACATAGTGAGAACCCATCCCGACAAAAAACAAAAATACAAAAATACAGGTGATGCACACCTGTAGGCCTAGCTACTCAGAAGGCTGAGGCAAGAGGATCCCTTGAGCCCAGGGGTTTGAGGCTGCAGTGAGCTATGATTACACCATTGCACTCCAGCCTGGGCAACAAGGGTGAGACCCTGTCTCTGAAACAAAAACAAAACCCAAAATAACTCCAGAGTTTAAAATACATATTTCATGCTCAACAACATTTGGGACAAAAATTTGCCCCATGCTTTGAGGAATATCTGGAGTAATCTGGAAAACAAAGGAAACTCATTGTTACTGGTGTTATGTAAACAATACAATTATAATTTTCAAACTTGGACCCACATGTACACAACCATACTACTCCCTGGACCAGCCTAGCTCCTTCCTGATTAACCCCTCTTGTGGAAGTTCCCAGAACAGGGAGATGAGATGAGGAAGTTGTAGACAATGTAACAGAGAGGCAACAGACATGCATATCATTGAAAGTTGGCTGTTTAGGTCAAAAGGATGTGCTTTTTCTAGTCCAGAGAGCCTACTGAATTTCAAAGAGCATTCTCATGTATTTGATATGTAGGGACAGTGCTTACAGTATGTGCAGATTTTTTCTTTAGTTGGTTACCATAGGGTTGAACTGATTGTCTAACAAATTACAAAGCAAAACAAACAACATTTTGGGAATAACCCCATAGAGAGTTTCATTTTCTACTATGCTTTCCCACTACAATATATTGATTTATTTAGCATGTAGTGAAATGATTAAATAATTTTCCCATGGGAAAATCTAATTTTAGTAGGAGTGGGTCAGACTAACTAGGATCTAAAAGCTATGGGTCTCAAACAAAAAAGTTTTTTTTTTTGTGCCTAGAATAAAGGTTAAGTAGGGGGCGGAGGGGGAACAAAACAAAAAGAAATAAAGAAAACAACTGCTCCATGTATCGTCAGTTTCCCACACATCATGGTTCCTCGTATTTCATACGTGAAAATTTACTCTCTGAGCTCTTCAAAGGAGTCTGGGGTCAGGTTTTTGTGATGTTGGGAGTTACGTAAATAATAAAGTTTAATGAAAACCACATTCCGATAGGCATTCTTAATACCTGGCTGTAGAGTTCTACTGAGGATTCTCCTTTGAGCTGATGGCCCGTGAGGTAGGTATTATGCGAAGATTCAATGTAATAGTAGGAGAGGGGTAGCTGCAATTCTTTAACGTTCTCCTGTGACTCATCATTTTTCGAGGCAAAATTATCTTTATCCATCAGGAACCTAAATGAAACAATTTTTTAAAGACTGCATGGAAAAAATGTATACTACTTTTAAATGATGGGCAAAAAAATATTTAAAAAGTTACCTTGCAAATCCTTCAAAAGACATTAGGCCCTGATGACACATACTGATGCTCGGCTCGAACTTCTGCAAGGGATACAATAAAAAAAAAAAAAGTGTTATTTAGGTAAAGGAAACTAAAAGGGGAAAAAAAACCACCCGGTCATTTTTCAAAGCTGTTTTGTTTTCATCAGGAAACGTCTAAATCAAATATTTGAACTAATTTAGTAATGTAGCGGTAAGATGTAGTTTTTAGTCCAAAAGAAAACATTTATTACATGTTAGTTTATTATACTAAGCATATTTATTTAAGAGAAAAAGGGGAAGCAAGAGAAAAGAATAAGGCTGATTTATATGAAAACAAAGTATGTCAGTTTATTCAGGTGAAAACGGGAATAATAATAGCTACCGTAGAGTTGGTGGGGGCAGAGGTGAACTGAGATGATTCACATAGAGCACTCAGTACCAAGTCTATTCAATAGTATTACAGTGAGCACTCAACCTCATGTTGTGGATGGCTATAATAATACACTGATTCCCAATCAAGTGATAGGGAGGTTGGAAACTGGACTAATTCTGTTGCATGTGATGCAGCCACACTGAACGGTCTCACCACCCCTAGTCATCTCTAGTCACCCTCTAGTCTAAACCATCACCATGTCTCGCTTGGGTTATTGTGATAGCCTCCTAACCAGCCTCTCTGCTTCTACTCCTTCACTGGTATGGTTTATTCTCCAATGGGGCCAGATCAACCCCTTAAAAAATATAAATCAAATCATGTCACTCTCCCGCTCAAAAATTTCCAATGGCTTCCCATTTCATGTGAACTAAAGGCAACAACCTTCCCACTGTTAAAGGGCCTAGGTGATTCCACCCCTGCATACCTGTCTGAAACCATGTCTGCCCTTCTCTGCCTGTCTTATGCAGCTCCTATTACACTAGCTATTTTGTTGTTCCTTCTAAACCCCCAGCTCGTGCCTGCCTTGGTCTTTGAGCCTGCTGCTCCCTGTTGGGAATGCTCTTTGCTCATTCCCTCACGTGGCCAACTCAGCCAGGGCTCAGTCCCAAAGCTACCTCTTCAGAGTGGCCTTCACTTACTCCCCCCAGCCCTCCTACATCATGCCATCCCCTTTCTCTGCTCAATTTTTTTCTGGAACCCATGATTGCCTGAAATTATATTGCATCTGTATTTGTTTATTGTCTGCCTCACCTACTAGAATAAAAGCTGCATTGAGGGCCACTACTATATTTCCAGCTCCTGGAAGAGAGCCAGCATAGTAGGAATTAATAAATATTTGTAAGTGGCTTAAGAGGTTGAAAACTTGGACTGATTCTGTTGCATGTGCTAGAATAATAAGAAGGAATTATGTACTGATTCTTTAAAATACAGTCAGAGAAGACCTGGGACCTATGTTAATTGTATCTCAAATGAGAACACTCATATACTTGGTATTTTTTTTAAAATCTCTATTTCAGACTTAAAGCCTTTGGAAAGAAGTATAGAAAGAGTAATGAGGAACAAATGATGACACTCGTCAGAGGCGTACCACACACGCACACACGTGAAACGGGCACAGACCTGGATGATGCTGAGGATTTCGTCGTAAGTGCAGTGTTCTCCTTGGCAATTGACTAGGAAGTCATTAAGTTGGAGTATGCCAACCCCGAATATCCCCAGAGATGTGCTCTCGATCCCAGTGCCATTTGTCACGATACTGGCAGCAGCAATGGCATCAGAGATCTGCCTCTGGTTGTCTGAGAGCTGCTGTTTACTCTTAATGAATAACCCCAAGTCCGAGACATTTCTGGTCAACAAATCTGAAACAGAACCACCACAGTACATGGACAAGACAGCCAGCATCGTTCACAAGGTTCATTCTAGAGATAGTGGTGTTTGGAGCTACTATACTGGAGAAGCTCTTTGCCAATCTATCCAAACAGGCCATCAAACTAGTGCGCATTCCTGGCTTCATATAGTTGAGAGAATAAAAAAAAAAATCAATCAATAAATAAAAGAAGATAGAACTAGGCTGTTGATCTTGAAATCCTATGAACTTCAGTATTACATGTAAACTAAATGTAGATTCCATGGGTCTTAAGGCCAAATTTGGACTTTGGTTTTTGTGAATAACTTCAACACTTTTATGCTTGTAGAGACTGAAGATGAACCCTTAAAACTATAAGCTGTATTTCAAAAGTGTACCTATAAACATTTGCATGTAAGTTTTGTGTGAATATAAACTTTCAACTCATTTGGGTAAATACCAAGGAGTGTGACTGCTGGGTTGTACGGAAAGAACATGTTTAGTTTAGTAAGAAATTGCCATACTTTCTCCCACAGTGGCTGCACCACTTACATTCCTGCCAACAGTGTTCCAATTGCTCCACATTCACACCAAGCTTGGGATGGCCAGTCATTTAAATTTTAGCCACTTCGGGAGAGAGTTTGGCAGTTTCCTATAGAGCTACACGTAAGCTTACCATATATATGATCCAGCAATTGCGCTCTTAGGTGTTTACCCAAATGACTTAAAAACTTATGTCCACACAAAAACCTGCATGTGAATGTTTATAGCAGCTTTGTACATAATTCCTAAAACTTGGAAGCAACCAAGATACTCTTCAGTGGGTGGATGAATAAACAAACTGGTATATCCATATAATGAAATATTATTCAGTATAAAAAGAAATAGCTATCAAGCTGCAAAAAGGCATGGAAGAAGGAAATTAAATGCACATTGCTGAGTGAAAGAAGCCAGTATGAAAAGGCTACATACTGTAGGATTCCAACTATATGACATTCTGGAAAAGGCAAAACTGTGGAGACAGTAAAAAGAGCAGTGATTGCCAGGGATTCGGAAGGAGGAAGGGAGGGATGAAAAGGTGGAGCTCAGGGGATTTTCAGGGCAGTGAAACTATTCTGTGTGATACTGTTATGGTGGGTACATGTCATTACACATTTGTCAAAACCTATAGGATGCACAACACAAAGAGTGAACCCCAACACAAACTATAGACTTCAGTTAATAATAATGTGTCAATATTGACTGAATTGCAACCAATGTACCACACTAGTGCAAGATATTACTAATAGAGGAAAGTCTGCGAGGGGGGCCTGGAAGAAGGTATATGGGAACTCTGAACTTTCTGTGAACCTAAATTGCTCTAAAAAACAGTCTAATAATTTTTACAAAATATAACTACTTGACTAATCCATCGTTATGCACATTTGATGACTCAAGTTGAACAATAATTAGGAGTCTTAGTTCAAGGATAACATAAGCTTACAAATAATTACGAAGCAACTGCATGAAACAGGAAAGTTTTTTGTTTACGCTTTTTTGTGTTTATAGTTTCCAGCAAGAACAGAGGAGATAAATGACAGGTTTAAAGTGCATGAAAGAAATGCATGGGTGGTGATGGTGAGTGGCGTAGAAGAACGAGACATTCTGTCTACACAGTAGGAAAAATATCCTGGATGTTCACACGGAAGTACTCTGCTGAAGTCACAAGACTCTCCTTGTCAAAGGGCAGGCAACTGCTGCGCTGGGACTGAGCACCTATCCGCCTGCAGGTAGAGAAGAGACTGGGGGTTCTCAGCTGGGACACACCATACACCTAATGGACTTCTGGAAATGGCCGGGACAGGACTGGAGGGCATTATTGCTTAAATATCCCGGACTATGTGGGCAGAACCCCACACAGTGATGAACTTCCTTGTCTAAAATGTCAACAGCACCTGCCCCATGACACCAAATGACACTGAAATAATTCCCTGTGTGAATTATTGCTCCAGTAACAGCTCGCCATGTGGGACAGGCTGACAGTTTGTGAGACTGGATTTCTGACCCTCATTTTTAGACACAAAGGTCTCAAAGGGAAAGCCTAAAATGTTACACAAACCTAGGTCAGGCTGCAGATCACTGGTGTTTTCGTCAATTGTCAGGTTGGTGTAGAGCGGGGCCGACTCGGAGCCGGATCGGTTGCAGGGCACCGCGTAGAGGTCAAAGAGATCCTTCAGGTCCTTGCGGCTCCTTACACTGAGCGGGGAATGGAAAACACCTCACGTGAGTATCGGTAGGTACAGATATGTGGGCCTGAGAAAGAGTAAGAAGGAAGCATGTGGCGTACCTGAACGATTTGAACAGCTCCACAAATTCAACAAAACTCATGTTGCTGTCTGAAACCATGAAGCTCTGGAATCCCTTCATCCCTCCTTTGACTCGCCCATGCCAGCTGCTGCTGCTCCAAGCACTGCAACAAAGACAAGGCGTCCATGGGCACAGTGGTGGGGCTGCGCTGTCGCTCTGCCCACCAGACATCCTCTGATTAGCAATGCGAGCCAAGAGACGGACTGCAAGTCATTTAAGGGTGAAGCTATTTTCCCACACTCTCTTTTCTCTTCCCTTAATCTACAGAGTGTCCAAGGAAATATATCATATCATATATAGAAATGACTTCACGTTTCCAGCCTCTTTAATAAGAGCACAACGCTGAGGTTAGTATTCCTCTACTAATCAAAACAATTCTTGGAAATCACAGATCAATGGGCAAAGTTCCTCAGTTTTTCTGAAGAAAAGTCTCTTTAAAAAAGGGCCCAAGATTATTCAGTCATAATCTATGGGAAATAATGCATGTTCCTTCCTATATTCTAAATTGTAGAAACACGTTTAAGAAGAAAATTTTGAGTACATCAGTGTCTTTCCTTTTTCCTTTCTTAACCAGCTTTTAGATGAAAACAGGGAAGAGCTTTTAAATATTAATGGAAAATGTGAGTCAGAAAAATATTAGGATTGGAAAAAAGCCAACTCCGCCTAGGATTATATTTGTACCTGCTAAGGCTGCATCTATTCAATATAAAAATACCAGTCCACTTGGTCAAAAATTCAGTCTCAGTTTTTCACATTTTTTATTTTCTATTCCCTGACAGAATAGTATGAGAAATGTTTTGACTATGTTTTTTAGTTAAATCGATGAACAGACTCTTTCTTTTTTTTCTCTTTTTGTTTTAGATTTTTTAAAATTTTTGAAATATTTCAAATACATAAATAAGCGTCCATAACAGCACAAGGACTCGCCAGTGTACTCTCAGTCCTGCTAACAACGCTCACTCATGGAAAATGATTTTGTGTTGACATCTGAAGGTCACTTCCCTCAATGGAAGAGTACTACAAAGTGGTAGATTTATAGCACTTCCTGGGCATAGGCTGTGGGTTGTTGGTACTCAGTGTGGTGTGGGAAACGTGAAGTGGAGGTTCAGGAAGACGAAAGTGTGGCTTCATCATTTGCATTTACGCAAGTATAATTTCCCTGTCTTCCCTCCATTTAGTTGCAGGTCCAGGTCCTGTCTGTAGGAATCCATCTCCCTCTGACTCTAGGAAACCCTATTTGCCTATTCTTTCTCCTACTAGACTTAGGACTCAGACTTTTTTCTGCCTTTAACAGCATTTGGGCCGATCTTTCTTCTGCCGCTTTGTCTTTTCTTTGTTTTAGAATACTTGAGGGGGCCCCGTCTTCCTGCATCTGGCATGTTAGTATCTCTTTTAAAGGATTTTTCTCCCTTCCTCTGTCCTTCCTTTTTGTACTCATGAGCGATTGAAATAAAGGGGAAAGCCATTTAATCCACATTATCTTGCTATTTCATTTACCCAGGATCCTATGTAGGCTGAAAACATAATGTACAATCTTAATATAATCATGTAGTAATCAGAAGCAATTCTGATTCTTTGTAACTTTCAGTTTTGCTATAAATCTAAACTTACAGAAAAGTTGCAAGAGTGGTAAAAAGAATTCTCATATACCCTGGGCTCATTTTTGCCAATTGTAGAATCTGAATGTATAAAGCATAAATTATGAGTTCATTAACTCACATTGTGAAAGAATTCTTCCCTTTGAAAGATAATTTACTGTATGGTTCTTATCAATGACAAGCTTCTGAGAGAGAGAGAGAGAGAGAGAGAGAGAGAAATATGTGTGTTTATGTGTGTGAAGTTAACATTTCCAAAGCCAATTTCTGCTCAGACCCATTTCCTCCTCCTCCTCCTCGTGTGATAAAGTGAAGAGTGCCTGTTTTATCTTGCTTCTCTCTGGAACCTCTGCATTTCTTAAACTTTAATGTAGAAGAGAAGGAGATGGGGTGGCATTCTGGTTCCCTTTGGAAGGCTTTCATTTTAATATCATTTCTTTTCTGAGAGGGTAACTGTTGTTTCAAATCTGTAATTTGCATGGATCTTATAAAGTAATTTACTATATTACCAGTTTTAAAATTATATCTAAACATATCCAACTTGCTGCAATACAGGCATTCATTTCTCCAGACATGTATAACTTACATATGAGAAAAGTATTAAATATATTTCATCAGTTTTAGCAAAGTGTCAAATAGCCTACATTAAAACTTAATCTGTTCTTCATTTAGAGCAGTGCTACCCAACAGAACAAGAGAACTTCGTTCAATGATGGAAATGTTCTCTGTCTGCACTGTTCAGGATGGCAGCCATCATCCACTTGCTATGGAGCACTTGAAACATGGCCACTGTGACTGAAGAACTGAATTTTAAATTTTCTTTAATTTTAATTCATTTAAATTTGAATTTAAATACTCACACGTGGTTAATGGCTACTATATTGGACAAGGTGACTTAAAGAATCTCAGCTTGGGTTTTGTTCCTACTACTGACCCTTGAGGGCTTGGGCTCTCAAGTAATTAGGAGCGACTCTAGCAATATGAGAAGGCAGAAGTATAAAATCAGGAAAAGCAGGATCATTTAAAAATTTACGGGTTTTCAATCTAACTGTAAGTCAGAATCTGAGACAGTCTTTACACGGACAACTGGAATGATGTGAAGTGTCCTTCTGTTTTATCATGTTAAGGCCCCACCTGGACGGGCTCTTGTTTGAAGAAGACAGCACAGGGGAGGACACTGGCCTGATGGGAGATGGCGTCCCAGCAGCCAAGATGGGGGACCCAGCCGTGGTCAGAGAGTGGGCTCTTCTGGAAGGGAGTGGGTTGGGAGGGCTAGCGATGGCATTCACCTCTGTGAGGATGAAAGACAGAAGAGACAATGGCTCAGGTTACACTTTCCCTCAGAAACCACATACAAAGCAAAGAGGCTTCTGGATGTCTGAGCAAACCAATCTACCCAGCTGATTTCTACACAAGAAGCATCAAAGTATTTTTTATGAATGGACTAATCTGGTGAATTCTCAACCAGAACCATCTGGGGAGCTTCAAGAATATACAATGTCCAGGTCCCAGCCAGAGAATATCTGAATCAGTTGGTCTTGGGGATGGTCAGGACATCCAGATTATTTTTTTTTAAAGCTCCAACATCCAGGTAGTGTTGAGAATCACTGGTCTAATCTGTCAAATTGTAAATATACAACTAATATTCCCTGTCAACAGCAGCAAATTAATTAATGAGAGTTTTCTTCCAACGACACTATGCCTGCAGAAGTACCTGTTGGATTTCATCTGGTTAAGATAAAGAGTTTTGTGAAGAATGCCCACAGTGCTTAAATCACAATTTAAAACAAACGTATATTTTTTCCCATAAAATTAAAAACTAAAAATCTCAGACGTGCGCATGCTCCTTTACCTGATTCTTCCTGTTCATTAGTGTCTTGAGGATCAGAACCACTCCGGCCTCGACACTCTTTGTGCGTCTTGGCCTTCCGAGTGGCCATCTCATCGTCAGTGGCCTCTCCGCTCTCACCCTGGAACACAAAGCCCACAATGGTAGCCAGCCTGTATTTCTCCCCCGTGACTGCTTTAGTTCAGGCAGGTCTCTATTTTCTGACCTACCCACCTTCAGTAGAGCCTCCCCCTGGTGAAACCATGACCTACATTAAGGCTGGCCAAGTATTCTCATGTTATATTATCTCATTTGTTCTTCAATACAAAGCAGCACTCCTCAGGGGAGGGAGGCAGACAGGAGGAGGGACACAACCCTGGAGTCTCTGTGTACAGACAGAATTCTGCAGCAGATACAGTTCAACTTCAGCATCAAGGCCTCCTATATGCAAAGCATGGGACTTTTTCTAGACAGCCATGAAGCAAATATATTACGTTATAGTGATAATATATAATTTATATAATGTAATTTGTAATATATAGTGCTAATATATTTCAGTTGTGTTCTGCATGCAGCATTTGGGCCTCTAAGACCTTCAAAAGTGATTCCTGTTCTTTCCTAGCCCTTCCTTGCCTACCAGAGTGCCCATGCGCCAGCCACCCAGGACTGCATGTGCTTCCTGAACAAGCTAAATCTTTTATGCTATCTCCTCTGCTGGGGATACTTTCTCCTATGTCATTTGCCTGGTAAACTTCTATATACCCTTCAAAACCCATCTGTCAACTACTCTGCTGTTGCCTTGCAGCCCTGTATTTTCCTTTCTTCTGCTCCCATAGCACTTCGCAGGTGACTCAACAATGACTCTTATCAGATTGCACTGTGTTTGTTTACATGTCTATGTTCTTCTATGGACCCCATCTTTTCTCCAGCATTGAATTGGCTCCTGGCACTGGCCCTGGCACCCAAGAGGTGTTTGGTAGTTCTTTGTATCTTTTGTTTTATGCCTCACTTTATCCCCAGCTCAAATGACCTGAAGTAGTTTGTGCCATGTAGACCATACAGTGGTCCCAGAAGATTCGGTTTGATGCTTAATAAACAAATAACACTCTACCCTCATGAGGATTTTCTTCTTTTTCTTGGTGGCACTTATGCCCAGGGTGTTGTTTCTCTGCATATTGGGCTTCTCCGCATTCTTTGCCGATGTCCCAGGACTGGGGTTCCGAGTACTCCATCGTCTGCCACCGAACAACTCCACAGCGTGGGCCAAAGTTGGGCCTTCATACCGGCCATCCTCCTGTAAAAGAACCACATGCTGAACACATAAGGAAGCAGCAAGCACTGGGGAAGCAAATGTATTAATGGCTCCCAGAAAATTCCCAAAGGTAGAGGAGCACAGGCGGCCACAGAAGAATAATGGCCTGGCCACCCAAGTGGCTCTGTTTTGTAACTCTCAGGACTCCCTGTTGGGGGTCTCATCATGTCCCCTGTTGTCCTGGTCACATCGCTGCTGAGTTTCACTGACATGCTTTAACACATCATCTGGGGAACAAATTTTTCCCTTGTCAGTTTCAGAGGTTATATTCCAGAACTACCACTGTAAAGGAAAATTCATTAAGACTTACTTTGGAAATTAGGGCTTTGTAGGTCTTGGGGTGGGGGGCAGGGTGTGAATCTATTTAAGTAAAGTCAAGTTCTATTTGTCTGTTGTTGCATCATGCCAGGTAGATTTTCACCAAGCTGGATGCACAGTCTGGATGGGACAGTCTGACTTGAAATGTAGGGTACATGGCCCACATGAAATTCACTTTGTAGGGCCCTGCGGAGCTCCTCAAATAGTTGGGCTACTATGCTCTTAAGTGACTAAAATCCAAAGATAGAGAACCCACGGGACTCAGAACACCATGCAAGACATGATGCTGTGAGCAGCAAAAACACACTCAAGGGGCAGGCGATGGTTTACCATAACTATTGCTCATAAGGCAACTCTGTGTAACATCTTGTAAGCGAGTAACAGTAGGGATTTATTAATTAAACAACAGTCCATGATTCTCCCCATAAAAGAAATGGAAAAGCCAGTTAAAACCACAAAAAGACCAGGTGCAGTGGCTCATGCCTGTAATCCCAGCACTTTGGGAGGCTGAGACAGGAGGATTATTTGAGGCTGTTAAAGACCAGCTTGGGCAACATAGGAAGACTCCTGTTCAAAAAAAAAAAACATAAAAAAAGCAGTGGGGGTTTGGTGGCAGGTGCCTGTAGTTCCAGCTACTCAGGAGGCTGAGGTGGGAAGATCACTTGAGCCCAGGAGTTAGAGATTACATGATCACACCACTGCACTCCAGCCTGGATGACAGAGTGAGATTCCATCTTTAAAAAAAAAACAAAAAAGACAAAACAAAACCTCACAAAAAGTTACATATGAGCTAAAGACAGTATTTCACACACTGTATGATAGGGCTCTTTTAAAATTAATTTCCATTTACTGTCTTTATCATCTGAGAACCTCTAAGTCTAGCCCTCCTTTGCAGTTCCAAAGAAGTGCTGGTAAGTAGATTTTGCTTTGTTGCAGATCTTATGCAAAGAATAAAGAGGCTTTTTGTGTGTGTGCTCACTCCTTCATCCTAGTGTTCAATAACGATCTGATTTTATAACTTGAATTGAGAGTTCCTATTTCCTGCATCCTGCAATGGCCCGCAGGATGCTGAGTAGTTTGAGTCCTTGACATAGAAACCCTGTGATTATATCCTGCAGTGGAACATTTGTGACTCATGCTTGTCCATCATCTGTTTCTGCCTTCTCTAACAATGCCCCTAATTTTACTCTAACTATCTCTTTTCCACTGGATATGGTCTTGGTGGGTCTGTCACTCATGGTGGAACATCCTCTCTTGACCGATGATAAGGCCAATCAGAATCTCCTTCCCTGGAACAGGATTTTTGAATTCAGTGATACCGATAATGGAAACATCTGGAGATCGGTCCACCTGCTGCAGGCCTGCTGCAGAGAGTCCCTGCCAACAAGTCGCTACGAGTGACTCCAAACTGGAGTAAACATTTCATGACACAATATAATGAATAGGTTTTAACTACCTTATTGAATGAATATCATCCTCTGCATCTGAAAGAAGTTTTATAAAAATTTTACTTATGAATTTTAACTAACATCTTTAAAAACTGAATAGACCCAGTATAGTTTACACATAAAAGAATCAGTACCATGAACCTCTACTGCTTTGATTTTTCTGATTTCAGAACATTCCAACTGGGGCCAAGCTTTTTCCCGAACAGAAATATGTTTAGGCCAGGAAAAGGCAGGATGCGTTTGTTTAATCCTTAAAGACAGCTTTCTGGGAACCAAAATGCAGTTTGCATCTTTCTTTTATTTTACACAAAATAGTAAACTTGTTTGGGATGGGTGAAGGATATACCTTCTTTTTTAATATGGGAGAAGGACTATTATAAGTGAAGGCACATTCTCAGTTTTAGAAAACAGATCATGTGGAAGTCAAAGACTAGGAAATAGATTCCTTAATACCCACGCAATTTTACCTCTTGGCATATCTTTTCATAGGACATTTTGAAGACTGTTAAAATAATGTACATGCTTTGAGTAAGTCTTTTTTTTTTTACCCCCTAAAGATAGCCAAAATCTGTTTCTGTTGCCTCTAACAAAAGATGTTTACCCGATAACCCTGTATTTAACCTCAGCTTCCCAGAGCTCCTTTCAAATACCCAGGATTTACTAGCCCTCAGCTCTGTCCGTGACAATCTCGAGCCAAAGCTCACGCTATGTCCTTTCTCCACACCCCACATCAGCATCTCTGCACAGTTTGTCTTTGATTTGCTTGTATTTTTCTTAGGCTCCACTACAAATGTTACTATTTCTTATTGTCTTTTGCATCATTTCTTGTTACTATTTCCATCAGATCAATTTACATTTACTGGTACTAAAATACTTGTGGTATTTGAGCGTAGCACATACATTTAGTACATAAGGGAACTCTAGAGTCTATATTAAAGCACTTACCAAACTGGGGATAAAGAAATAAAATGCTCTTCTAGAGCTGTTAACAGAAGTTTGGAAAAACCCAAAAGACTTCTCACAAATTTCTTTAACTTATAGATACATTTAAATAGGTTTTTCGTTGGTAGTTTAGGGCATCTCAGAGGATTTAACTTGCTAACATGTATCATAAGTCACCAAGAGGCGCATTTACCGTGTGTGAACAGAAAATGTATTTGACCTTTTGTTCTCTGAGTACCAAATTAGCATCTTTTTGGTGCTCCCTGAGACAATTTGGGAACTGGTCTCTAAGATGAGACAATGATGAATTTGTTGGCCCTTTCTACTTTTTTCTTAGGAAAGAAATCTTGAGTGTCTGCTTCTAAGGCATGTTGTCTGACTTGGTGAACAGCTCGCATAGAACAGCATTTTGAGGAAGAACATCACCTATAATTCAGAAGCAACTGAGGGATGTGGAGCTGTTTGGCCTTCACCCTGCAAGATCTAGGTCCTGCGCAGATGCGGGGGGACTGGGTGGAGATGTGTCTGCAACTGGGTAGGACTGAGTCTTCTCTAGGTCACTCTGTCTCTGCTCACTCTGTCTCAACTCTCAGCTCTTCGTCTGCTGTCCATGGTCTCAGATGGTGCCCCCTTTAGCAAAAGCTGAAGGCTGCAGGGGTCCATGAGAAACCAAGTACATCTTATGTGCTAACCCAGTTACTTATGCTGTAAGCTTGAGAAGGAGATAAACGGAGAAAGTAAACCACGTGGACTTTATGACAGGGGCTGTAACTGAGCCCAAAGACTTTGGTGTATGTCCGTGTTCTAGAAGGCTGAGAAACAGTTGTGATTAAAAATCAATATTCATAATAACTCCTGAAGACCTTTCCTCCAAGTAGCTGACTGTACTGAAAGCTCACTGGGGAGTACAGAGGAAGCAGGCACTTTGTTTTCCATTTATACGAGTTAACTAAAATAGGCTTTGTGCTATGTAACATTAGCGTAATCATGAATATGGGCCTATCCATTTATCAATTAATTAATCAACTTAGTTATTCAGGATGTGATCTCTACTCATAGTCATTGCATGGGTGTGAGGAAAAGGGAAAGAAGGGGCATTATATGTAATGTCTTGACTAATTTCCCATGGGGACAAATGTTTTTAATTGTCAGCAACATGTCAGGACTGTAAAAAGTACACAAAATTAGCCATTTGAGTAATTTAAGTCATAATTCTATTTGTTCTCTGACACTAATAAAAATGATAATTTTTTGCCATCAAGACAGAAAAGCATAGCAAAGAAAAACTGAATACTTCGATGCAACTCATTTGACAATGCCATTTCAACAGTGTCACCTGGCGGTGGGTGACGACTTGATTTCCAAGCAATCTGTACCCTCCCTCGCCCACAAGCTTGCTACTCCTGTTAAGCCTATGTCTCTTCTCACCATTTCCTTTGGCCCAGCCCTTTTGCCACCCCTTAGCTGGGGTGTTAAAGTACCCGATAATTTAGGGTAAATAAGAAACTCACTCAATTCAAGCAGCAGACTGTGAAAATCTGCCTGCTAAGGGCTGCTACCACTACAAACCTGATGAGGAAGAACGCCATGTAAGAGTTACCCCATATTGGGGAAGTTTCTTTTGACCTTAAAAACTCTACAATTAGGCAGCAATATGCAGTAAGTTATATAACTCTCCAAGAGTCACATGGCATGTTAGGTGATGAATCAGGATTCCAATTTCTAAAGGGAAGGTTTCCAATGGATCAGCTAATCACCAATTATAATAAAATTACAATTACAGTGGTTCCAACTGAAATCTTCAGTAAATGAAAATGATTTCTTCTAACATGTGAGAATCACAATGACCATGGTCACTATTTTCATACAAAATAAGAATAAGACCACTATGAACAGTATGAATACGTATGAATTTACACTGTGGCTTTACACATATTTTTTTTAGTCTCACAGCCATCCTATGAACAGATATTGTTATTATTTACATTTTATGGATAAGGAAACTGAGGTACCCAGAGATTAAAAGCTGCCCAAGGCCACACAGGTAGCGAGTGGCAGAGCTGGGAGCATGAACCCTGTGGTCTAGTCACCAAGTGTGTGCTCTGGAGAGTTACACTGGGGAGGAAAGAGGGATGGCCGCAGCCCTTACCTGATGGAGGCTGACATACTGTTTCCGCAGCCACTGCTGTCTTTGGTCAGGGAACTGCCTCATCTTTCTCACAGCTCTAGTGAGTTCCAACAATCCACTGAAGAGCATGTTAGCTGTATGCTTTGGAGCCACGAAGTGCAATAATCTATTGTCCGTGGTCTGAAGCCCATAGAGCAGTGTCACACCAGTCTCTGACAGGCACATGCCCCCCAGTTTGTTCTGCACACACACAGTGTGTATATCAATGCTGGGGTGTCCCATGTACACAGCCTTCACTGAAAACAGATCCAAGACCCCCTCTACCAGGCCACTTAATGCAGCATTGCTCAGTAGCGGGAATTTTCCAGGCTCAGCTGTGTTACTAAGTACACAAAGTTTTGCTCTAGTGCTGGCTGGGGAGGCAGTGGTGGGCTTTTTCCAAGTCAAGGTGCTGTTGTCAGGCTGAAGCTGGAGGAAGCAGCGGGCGGAGAGGTGTGTGTCCTGGTCGTAGTGGATGACTGTGGCCCCCTGCAGCAGGAACTGGTGCACGTCAGCTTGGATGGACAGCACGTACCATGGGATGAGCTCTGTCCCGTGGTCGAAGGCCTTCTGTGAGTTCTCTGATGCACGAGAGTCGTATTCTTTGGACTGCTCAAAGATGTCATTTTCTGAATCCAACAAATCTCCAATTATAAACCTGATGGAAAGAGACACAAGTTTTGTCTGTCATATAATCAGAAGCGAGAACAACCCAAAAGCCTTTTGCTGACACTGGATTTCACCTTTCATCCCGCTATTATATGAATTCAAATTAGCACACGAAATAAAAAATACTAAGTGTCACAGAGTAATGTTTTATAACTGTATTCTAAACCTTATATTTAGCAGTGTCTGACCATAGAGGTAATCATGAAAGGAACTACTAGATGAGTATTTTTATTATCAACAACAATAATCTTCATTATGTATTACTTTTCCCTCTGTGTCAGGAACTGTGTTAATACTTTGCATACATTTTTGCACTAAATCCAACCTACTTGCAAAGTTAAGTTTTATTACTATTATTTTTTTACTTATGAGAAAACTGAGGTTCAGAAGGGGGAAGTTACTTGCTCAAGGGTACCCCAGGTCAGAAGAGGCCTAGCCAAGGTGGGATTCTGTCTATGGCCTAGGGTTGTTTGTCTTCCAGATAAATCATAAACAAAAGTCATGACCTAAATACCAGGCAAAAGCAAGCTTAACAGGCTAGCCAGAGAAATATCTCTGTAACAAATAAAATACAATTAGTCCAAAGACACTCATTGGGAAATAGGGTCAGAGTGGCCAGATAAGAACAGCTGTCGTTGGCTCAACCTTAGCTCTCCACTTCCTGCATGTGTGTGCGTGTGTGTATGTGTGTGTGTACTTGTGCACTAAAATGCTAGACAGCTTGGAAAATTTAGCAAGTTCCCTTCCCTGAGTCAGGAGCCTGGATTATAAGAGCCTGGAGGAGTGAAGGCAAGGGAGACTTTATCGTCTTTTTTCTACATGGCCACCTAGGCAGGAACCTGCCCAAGAGACTCATTCTCTTCAAAGCATAAGAAGTTGTAAGCAAGATCAAGGTTTCTTCTCTTTGGTCCACAGACATCACCAGCACAGTGCTGGAGAAACTGAAGGAGCTGGTACACAGGCTGGTCCATCCGTCTCTGGCAAGGAAGGTTCCCGTTGTCTTGAGCCACTTAAGCAGCCTACCGCCTCTTAACCAGGCACAGGCAGCAGCCCTGGGCTTGTCCACCCTCTCAGACTAGACTGTGGTCCCCGAACAAGGCCGCCATTCCTGTTTTCACACACTCTTGCTTTCAAACCCCTTACCCCACGTGAATGGATATTCTTTTTTTAAAAAAATCTACCAGAAATATCAAATTTTAGTGTCCCACAAATGTGATGGTCCTAAAATCCTTTTCAGAGCCCTACACCAGAGACAAACCTAAATGTCCAGCAATAATAAAATGTATACATAAATTTCAGGGTATTCATACAAGTAATTCTATACAGCAATAAAAATAAATAAGCAGTAGCTTACTATGTTACAATACAGACCAATTTTAAGTACGACATTCAAGAATACATATGGTATGATTACATTTATGTAAATATAAATCTCAAAGCCGGGCAAAACTACACTGTATAGCTTAGGAATGCATATTAGTGGAAAACTAGAAAGCAAAGAAGGATGTTCTTATCCTAAAATTGATAATAGTAGTTTTCCCTAGAGGGAGAGGTGGTGACATAATTGAGAAGGGAAACAGAGGTTTGTGGGTGCTGGCAGTGTTCCAACTCTGTTACATACGCATTCACTTGATAATTATTTAAGTACACTATTTTTTGATAATCTTTTTATTTTAGGATAGTTTTAGATTTATAGAAAAACTGCAAAGACAGCATACCCCACACAAAATTTGTCCTATTATTCACATTTTACAATAGTCTGGTGTATTTGTCATAATTCATGAATAAATACTGACACATTGTTATTAATTAAAGTCCACACTTTATTCAGATTTCCTTAGTGTTTATCTAATGTCCTTTTCTCTCCCAGACTCCCACTGGGCATACCACGTTACAATTAGTTGTCGCGTCTCTTTAAGCTACTCTTGAGTATGACGGTTTCTCAGATTTTCTTTGTTTTTAATGATCTTGACAGTTTTGAGGAGCACTGGTCAGGTATTTTGTAGAAGGTCCCTCAATTAGGACTTGTCCGATATTTTGATATTTTTCTCACAATTAGACTGGCGTTGTGGGTTTTGGGGAGGAAGACAACAGAATGTGCCATTCTTATCACTCACAATGAGGGCACACACTATCCACCTGGCTTCTCCCTGCTGATGTTGGCCTTGATCACCTGGCAGAGGTAGTGTTTGTCATGTTCCACAGCAAAGTTATTCTGTTTTTTTTTTTAATTCCTTTCCATACTGTACTCTTCAGAAGAAAGTCACTATGCCCAGCTCACACTTAAGGAGTGAGGAAATAGGCCGAGCATCATGGCTCACGCCTGTAATTCCAGCACTTTGGGAGGCTGAAGCGGGAGGATAGCTTGAGGCCAGACCAGTCTGAGCAATGTGGTGAGATCCTATCTCTACAAAAAATTTAAAAAATTAGCTGGAGGTGGTGATGCATACCTCTAGTCCCAGCTACATGGGAGGCTGATGCAAGAGGATGGCTTGAGCCCAGGAATTTGAGGACGCAGTGAGTGATTGTGCCACTGCACTCCAGCCTGGGCAACAGAGCAAGACCCCATCCATCTCTAAAAAAAAAAAAAAAAAAAAAGGAAAGGAAAAAAAAGGAGTGGGGAATTATGTTGCACATCCTTGAGGGTGAAGAATCTATGTAAATTATTTGAATTCTTCTGCATGGGATATTTGTTTCTTCTCCCCCATTTGTTTGTTTATTTATCATTTACAAATATCATTTACTTATGTTAGTATGAACTCATAGACATTTATTTAATGCCTTGGGTGGGTTATAATTTAATACTACTTCATTTTGTTTTGTTGCTGTGGCCATTGGGAACTCTTCCAGTTGGCTCTTGTGTTCCTCTTACTTACTCCCATCATTGTGCGTGTTTCTTTTGAGCACTTCCTTACTTGCTGACACAAAAAGAAGCTCCAGGCTCATCTTGTATATTTTCGGCCCAGCCCTTTCTTCAGGGAAATTTGATTCATTTTATGGAAGAATGGTATTAGAAACCAAGATCTGGGTGCTAAGTGTGCATAAATTGTATTTTATGCACTTCTCTTAATAAAAAGTAAAAAAAGAAAAAAATCGGTTGTGTCTAACTTAGCTCCATCCCACTGAAATTGCTCTCACTAACAGTGGAAAACCAATACTGACGTCCTCTTAAACAACTGCTTCATACATACAATATGGTGATTAGGAACACGTCCTCTGGAGTCACACTGGGTTTAACGTTAAGCTCCACCACCTGTCTGCTGTGTGACCTCATCAAAACACTCAACCTCTCTGAGCCTTAACAGATAAGCCACTGTACTTACCTGTTAAATGACAAAAAGACAACACCCATCGCTTTCAGAGTAATGGTAAAGATGAAATAAGACAATAGTTGGAAAGCGCTCAGCACAGCATCTGGCTCAGTAAAGTACACTACTATAATTAAATATAGGAAGACTGAGGTTTCATTCCTTCCACTTCTCCTTCCTCACATCCTCTTCTCTGGGCTAAATCAGCCCAGCTCTCCCTCTAGAGGGGCTTTCATCTAGGACCATTTCTGTTTCTCTAGGTCATACTTCTTGCTGTTTTTTGAAGAGCAAATAAGATTCATCCGGTGAGCATCAGAACCCACTAACATACAACGTATATTAATTTGGACATAGAACTTCTGATTTTAATTTAGCAAGAGAAATGGAGTTTTCCATATTCCATTTAATTTAAGTTCTGAGCCAAGTCAAGCATTTTCAGTGACAAACTACAGGCATTATGAAAAACAATGTTTGGAAAGGAAAATCATAAGGCTTTTCTGGAGCCTGTTTCTGCTGCTCAGAGATGATGTAAGCTGGAGAGAGGGGATACGGTCTTTCTTGGCATCAGTTTTTATTTTAGAACTCAAAAAGAACTAATGCCAGATGGTAATAATTCCATTAAAAAGCAATCTTCCAGGGACTAATGCTCAAAATAAAATTGACAATTGTTTGTAATGAAATAAATTCATTTCAAGCAGGAAACTAGTAGCTTTTGCATCTTAGATGATATAGTGAATTCTATGCAATTCTCTGCCCAGTTCTCTCAGGAGATAATTTGCTGTGGGTTTACAAGAAAGAATAAGGTGGAAGGTTAAAAGTTATTTAGGAACTAAATAATGGTAACCAAAGATCAAAGATGTGGTTTACTGACAAACTACAGTATCCTCCAGTTAGAAACCATAAATTGACAGATAAACACATTCCTAATGTTTCCTGATGAAAATCTTATATTAGGTGGTAAAGGGGTATTTGTCAACCTGGTTATATATTTTCTTTGTAAGGATCATTACTTCCTGCAGATTTAACACAATTACTTGAACTTGAATCACCAAGTGATAAATAATTCCGAATTTAATTTTTTAAGAGAGAAGCAAATCTACACCTTTTCCAAAGGACTTGCTACAGCTGTTCTCTCTAACAAAATCTAGTGTTTTTAAAGCTCTCTTCTGGAAAATTTTTGCTTTAATTACCCTAGCACCTTCCTTGACTACAGGCAGTTTCTAAATTATATCTGAGTAGTATGTGGATTTTGGAGCTAGTCTGCCTGAATTTAAATCCAGGCCCTGCTAGTTGTGAGATTCTCAGTAAAAGGGAAATGTTGTGAGGATTAAATTCTTTAATATATGTAAAGTATTTAGGACAGTGCTTGCTTAAACATAGGCATTCAATAAATATTAGGCTCTTAAATGTTGCTAATATCATTATTGTTTGGGTTGTGTTTACAAATCAGTATTATAGAACAAAGTCATCTGTACAAATACGGCTTCTCTGTGAAAATGGTGTCTAAGTTAGAAGTTGGGATTTAAGTGATAAATAGGCCTAAAGTGAATGTTGTGCAGATAGTGGGAAAATGGCTTTCTTTGTCACAAATCACAGAAGCAGGATGGATCTCAGGTATTGGCCACGGAGGCAGAAAGGAAGAGAAAGAGAGGGTCCCAGGTATCCCCACAAAGCAGGGGAGTGAGACTGTGCTAAGGTCTGGGCTGGGTTGAAGCAGTAGCTGTCCTTGAAGGATGTCGGAGGTGGGTGTTGGTAAGGCCGGGACTTGTTTGCAGCATCCTCTACGCAGAGTAACGGATTGGCTTCCTATCATTTTATTATTTTGGGCATCCACATGCATGCATGCATGCATGCGTGCGTGCGTGTGTGTGTGTGTGTGTGTGTGTGTATGTGTGGTTAATCCTGGTAAATATTATTTTTTCCCAGATATTCTACTTTCTTATGCTTAGCTTTCTTATTTTCTATCCCTGTGGGGTTGGATTATCTTCCAGGAAAATCTCTAAGGAGGCTGTTGGGGTGGGAGGACACAGGAAACAACTCTTCTCAGTAAAGGAGGGGAGTATGACTGAGGGGTGCTCCTGAAATGGTGACTGCTGTCCAGGCTGCCCATGCCTAAGTGCTCGAGCCTCCAGAGCCTCAGCTTGGCAGCTGAAGGGTATGATGGCAGACAGTCACCATAGCTACCATTTATATGGCACTTACAATGTGCTACGCATTTTGCTTTATTGATAGGCATTGTCTCAAATAATCCTAACTACTGTATGAATCAGCATTATCATTCCCATTCTACAGATGATAAAACTGAGGCTTAATAAGGTTAAATCACCCACCCAACTGACAGTGGTAGTGTTAGTATCAAGATTCAGACCCAGGCAATGTGACTGCAAGGTTTGAGTTCTTAATCAGCTCAAGCAGCCTCAAGGTTTTTGTCTGAACTCATCATCTACTTATATCCCATTTCTCCAAATGTACAAATCCTTCTTAAGCTGCAGCACGCCAAAGAGGTCAACAGTATTGCAAATGATGATAATAAGAACTATTAATATATGACCCAACACTCTTCTCTACATGCCTTAATATTCCTAATTTCTATTTTCCAACAATGATGTCACATGCTACTGTTATGCCTCCAGTACTTAAACATAAACAGGCATGGCTTGTGTATTCTTCATGCTGGCAAATTAAGAAAGTCATTATTAATGAGCTTTATAGGCCGTATGAAATGTAATTGAAATGTTTTTAGAATTCAAGGGTTCCTAATCTACAGGAACTAGAAGTTAACCCCTTTATAGTCCAAAGAAACGCCTTAAATACTGCAGGACAACAAACACACACACACAAAAAAAGCCTGCTCTGTGACGGAACATACGGTCAGACTCCTGCCCCAGCTCTGCTATTTATTACTTAGGCAAGTGACTTGAGCTCTCTAGGTACCATTTCTTCATCTATACCAAAGTTAGACAAGGTGGTAGCTAAGAGGCTTGAGAAGAATTATAAGAGCACCCTGGGGGCGGGGTCAGCCAAGGGACCGTGAGACTGTCCCTTCCTTCTTTGCTGCAATGTCCACAGCGTTGGTGGTTGCCACATGAACAGGGACTGGAGGCCATTGTTTGCAGAGCCTTCGTTTAAGCCAGATCAACAAAGCAGAGTTCCTCTGGGCTTTGAGATCTGCAAATGCCTTTGCCACACACAACCCTGCGCTGGACATTTTACCGCGGGCTCTGAATCAGGAACGGATTCCCAAGTCCTGGCAGATGGTCACGGAAGCAATACTTGCTGATCCGGTTTCAGTGAATTCTATTAAACACCCTCACCTCCTATTTTGTGTGTTCAGAGGTTCCTTTCAGATAGCAGTCACCGAAGTAAGGAAACTATTACTGGTACTTAGGTGCACAAGTTTTAAAGTGATGATTTCAATACGACGCCACAGGTTTTATAAAACAAATATTTGCATTATTATGTTTTTCTCCCTTTTTAAAAGTGCATACAGCAGGGTCTGGCAAATGAGCAGTGGAAGATAAATGTTCTTAGGATGTAGGTGACAAAACAATTAGGAAGAGGACAAGAGAATAAGTAGAAAACAGGAAATAAAACTTCCATGAGGGGCGATAAAATGATGCAAGCGATTTATCACTTGAAGGAACCCCAGGGCAAAGGAAAGGATGGTGAAAGAAAAGCCCAGAGTCCGGGTCTCCATGACTCAATAATAAATAGCATTCCTGAAGGCGTTTTAGAAAGGTTGATATCTTTAACACACTGACTGCCACATTAGAAAAAAATTTTTTTTCCTTGGGGCCATGGTGTTTTATTATGAAAATAAAATAAAAACTTCGAAAATGAAACTATCCTTTCTAATTTAATGAAAAATTGTTATTTTTTTATTGTTTTCTGTGCATGAGTTATACGCAACTTGAAAAATAGTTTATGCGTCTTCCAAGGTGAAGAGCCGTGTGAGTTATATATGCTTCACGAGGCCCCAGGTTCAAAACTAGCATGAGTTAAATACAACTCAGATGGCAGTTAATGTGTTAAATAATACCACCCCCCCCCAACACACACACACAGCGCCAAATGAAAGTTGTTACAAAAAAGAGCCATATGAAATTCATTGTTTTATCAGAGATGAAGTATCCTTAACAGTAGGATTTAAGGAAGGAATGTCAGCCAGGTCTCAATATAAAGAAAAGGCATTCTTCTCTCAAACATCCGTTTGATGTTTCTTACAAATACCGTGAAACTTGTAATGGATTGTGATTTCTTCTTTCCTTTGGGCACTAAGAATCTCAGAACAAAATTCAGTCACTATATAGACTGGATACTATGTATTTTTGTTATGTTTTATTTTTTCCTATGTTTATTTTCCTTTCCTTTAATATCCTCAAGTGTTCATTTTTATTCTTATAAGCATCTATAGATCTTTTGTGGGTACAGGTAGATGTATTCATAGATACTGATATAGAGAGATAGGTATAGATTAAAGACTTAAATGGCCATGAGATACTACCTGTGCAGATGTGCTTATTTGCAGATACAGATTGCCACTAATGTCAAAACTTGCTAGTGAGAAAACTCTCAAATGATCTCTGATTTGAGATAAAACAACAACAAAAAGATTTGGTAGAAGATGTTGTGAGACAAATTCAAACTTGAATTTTAGGGCCAAGACGTTATGGTAAGGGCCGTAACAGTCAATCTTTGAACGTCTGGGTCCCCGATGAGAGAATGAGCTAGGAAGTAAGGTTTGAAGGGAAGCCCAGAGACTTTGGAGAAATCTGGAATTTATACTTCCTTCAAACATAACAGCGTTAGGAATTCCGATACAAGATGTTCATTTCTGTGTTCACAACTGATTCTAAGGATCTAACACCACAGCTTCAAAGAAATTATTTTCTAAAAGCACTGCTGTCCTTCATGATGTAGGCACATGTACACACAGACAACACACATAAGTCAGAAAAGGGTTTGCAAAACCAACCGCACTGTCTTACAAATACACATACACATGTATGAAGGACCGCAAGAAAACTGCAATGCATGACTCATGAGTACGGGCTGCAAATAAATCCTTTCCTGGTGAAGACATCAAAGCCAGTAGAACTAGCATTAATAATTTTGAGTGGCTCAAAAGGGTTCCTCCACCTGGGCCAGGCTCTGCCATTTGATGTGAGGCTTGAGCATGAGTAAAAGGCCTTGAGGAAACGCGAGGGCTGCCCCAGCCCACTGATTTCTCCACTTTTCATCTAGCTGTGGGGACCCACGTCTGGCTAGACTGCAACACCTGCTGATAAACAGCCATTGGAACAACTGAAAAATGACAGAGCTGCAGATGCCTCGATCGAGCCGGGCTAACTTGAATGCACCTCACAGAGCAGTGTTTCTAAAAGTGAGATCCTTGAACCCCCTGACTTAGAATCATCCAGAGGTTGGGGCAGCTGGTAAAAATATTGATTCGGGGGCATCACCTCGGACCTCTTAAATATTTGATTTAAAAAAATTTTAACACCCATCCTCATATCCCACCCAGGAGTTAATATTAACAAAAACCCACTGTTACAGAGACTATGAAATAAAGAAAAGAACACAGCACTAATCCTGAAATTAAATTTGTTGAATTTTTAAAAATGGCAGGATAGCCCTAGGCTTTTTTTTTTTTTTAAAGGGATAACAGTTGGTAAGAAGTTAAATTATGAACAGTAATTTTAGAACAGAGCAGCGACATGAGAAAGGTAAATTCTAACTCAGAATTAGTAAAGTTAGAAGACAAAGGAGCATGGCTTACAGATAAAAGTGGCAGGTTTTTATTAGGTGCCCATTTTATTAGGTGTCCATCTGAAACTAAACTGAAGTAGAAAAAAGACTCACCAATAGGAAAAAAGAAGAAATGAGCATTTGCCCCTTTTACTACGTAAAACTTACTGCCATCGGGTTTTATCCTTCAGGGAATTTTTCCTGGAGCTGCTCCCTTCGCTGGGGCTGTCCTCCTCCTCCGTCTCCAGGCTCCGACTGCAGCTCCTGATGATCTGAAAGATGCCGTTGACAGTGGACTCCTTCTCCGAATTCTTCAAGCCGTTTTGTCCCACGCGTTGTAAGAAATTGTCTTGTCCACTGTAATCAGCGACAAACTATAGAAAAATACATCGAGAACGTGCTATTGCAGCTTAGTATGTCTGCATAACCTACTTGGCTAGGGCCATGAAATCATAATAGTAATAAATAATGTCTTTTGTGCCTATTTTATTGGAAAGAAAACAAGAACTTCCAGGAAAAACATTGTTTTTTTTTTTTTTTCATTTCACCACATGAAATATCAAAACTCACCCTTGTTTCTACTAAGACAACTTTAATCCCTCTAGGAATCAACACTCCACTCCAAATTTAAAACACAAAAAGCAATATTATTTCAGGGCTCCCTAAGGAGAAGATTAGCCATTTTTCAGAGGAAGGGCAGGGTTATTTTATCCTTGTAGGGAGACTTGAGAAAAACCATGACCGAAATGTACTATTCCATGGGACCAGTTCAAAGGACTGGGGCCCGAGGCAAACGCTGAGAAAAGGTGACGATTGGCTTCTTGGTGGTTTTTAAGCTCTCACCGGCTGTACTGGACAGCAGGAAGCTTCCCCCGTCAGAGGTGAGAGCTGGGCCAAGGGCTGCACGCTCTCTCTCGCTAAGGTGCGAGGGAGCTAGGCTGAGCGTGGCCTGGGAGGCTTCCCTTAAGCTTTTTCCCCCATTTCTTGCCCTTTAATCCCAGCTCATAAACCAGAGATGCTGGTGGTGTGGCCTATGTCTGTCAGGGGCTCTCATGTCTTCCTGATACCAGGTGACACCTTTGTTCCTGGGTGACACAGAAGAGGCTGAAGTCTGAGGAGAGTCTTCCCCTTCCCACAGAGAAGGGGTGTCCATGAGTGTGTGTGTGTGTGAGAGAGAGAGAAAGAGAGACAGAGAGAGAGAGGTTAGTCACCATGGGTTCTGTGGGTTCTGTCACCATGGTAAGAATGACCCTAGATTTGGGGTTGGGACTTCCAGGTAAGGGACTCCTCAAAATTTCCATAAAACTCTTTCCATTTTAGTCCCTTCTTTCATTTTTTTTTTTTTTTTTTTTGAGAAAGAGTCTCACTTTGTTGCCCTGGCTAGAGTGCCGTGGCATCAGCCTAGCTCACAGCAACCTCACACTCCTGGGCTCAAGCGATCCTTCTGCCTCAGCCTCCCGAGTAGCTGGGACTACAGGCATGTGCCACCATGCCTGGCTAATTTTTCTGTATATATTTTTAGTTGGCCAATTAATTTCTTTCTATTTATAGTAGAGACAAGGTCTTGCTCTTGCTCAGGGTAGTTTCAAACTCCTGACCTTGAGCGATCTGCCTGCCTCAGCCTCCCAGAGTGCTAGGATTACAGGCGTGAGCCACCGCGCCCGGCCCCCATCTTTCATTTTTGAACACCTTAGAGAGAGGTTTCCTTCCAGTTTCTCAATGCCCCTTCTCTCAGTGCACAGTGCCCTGAGTCCAAGATCACACCAACCTCTCTGCTCACGGAGTCAGGAATGAGAAGCAATGGGCCTGGAGGAATCAGGACACCTGTGACCAAGAGCCTGGAGCTCGTCTTTGGGGAAGGCAGCAGCTTCCCCAGCATCTTCCCACAAAGGCTGGAAAGAAGGCAGCGTTGACTTCCCCTTTCATTTTTCCACTGATATGGAAAAGTTAATGCTTTCTTTATCCTCTGCATCCAGACATTCCCACCCAATATGACAAACCTGTCAATATTTTAAAAACAACCAGAAAACAGCCTCCTTTTTTACTTGTACTTACACATTAACCCTAATACATGAAGCCCAACTCAGCAGGATTAAGCCCTGAACAATGCTGGTTGGCATTCTTTTCTCCGGAACGTTCAAGGACTTCTTTGCTACCCAGAAACAACATAACAATGATTAACCCTGGATTCCATAAGTGATCTCTTCTTGCTTTGGTGAGCACAGACAGGGCTTGAGGAGACAGGTGGCAACCATGACATCAGATCACCATGGTTCTAGAAGGTCTCACCTCTAAAGTTTCTTCCTGGGAATTGTACCGTGGGCACAGCTTCATGAGGCCGGAGGCGCCATCGAGGACCTCACAGAGCTCCTTCAGAAACACCCCACAGAACGGAACCACCTTGCAGCCGGGGATGTGCAGGGCCCGGGTGACCACCTTCCTGTACTCGCAGGAAGACTCGTGCTGAGCCATGGCGTCCTTCAGGCTCCGCATGGTCTCGATGTCAGACTGGTCCATAAACTGCCACATTTTTAAAACTTTTCTTGACCTATTGCAAGAATGACATTTTTTTAGACTGACAGAGAAATAATATAGTTTATAATAAATAGCCTAAATTCCATATAGAGTCATACTTTTTACTGCTTAAGTCTTCTTTACTTGTTAATATTTATTTAGGGCTCCTTGCTCTACCTACTTCCCAATATAATATGACTATTACTTTTGTAACTTGAAACACAAAGTTAAATAGGACAGATAACAGATGGGAGCTGGGCATTGAATGCAGGTTTGAGTTTTTCTGGCAGCTACGGCCAAGAGAGAAACAGAGTGGGTAATACGCTTGTACAAATATTTACGGAGGACCGTCTGCAGAAACCTGGCCCGTCCACTTCTCTTGATCTTTTAAATATTATCCTTGGATTAAGTCAGTCCCTCAGTGATACACATGAAGCCTGTTGTTGTGGCCTCTTTTGTAGAATTGCTTTTTACTGAATCAAGAGAGGAGGAAAATCACCCAAGTGCAGGCAGCGTTAAGTGAGTTCCATGGAGACATCGACCCATGTCCTTGGCAGTCTGTGGATCCCATGGGCTGGCGTGTGACTCTTGCCTAAAGATGAGAGGCTGGCTGGAGCTACCCAATGACAAAGGGAGAGAGGAGTCGGGGGGATGTGCCCTGTGCTTGCAGAGTTGGGAGATACAGAACAATCACCCACCCACAATTCTACCACAATACACAGACAACATTAGGTATATTTCCTTCCAGTATTTATTCTTTTCCTGTCTGTCTGGGTATACACATATTGCTGAGGTTATTATGTAAAGATAGCGTTGTTCCCAGTTTTACTTATTATATGTTACCAGTGATATAAAATTTTTTCATAAGCATCACTTTGGAGGGCTAAGTAACATTCCATTCTCTAGATGCATCATCTTATTTCCTTGAACTATTTTCCTATTGTTGTTCATTTGGATTATTTAAAATTGATTCCGTGATTGAGTAAACATCACGCAAATCTTTGTACTTCTAATTGTTTCCTTAAAAGACCTGGGAATTTAGTTAGAGGAGGCAAAATGTACAATGTCTATAGAAAACTAAAGTCACTTAACAGCAAGGATGCTTGCTCCCTCTTCCCATCCAATTGCTTAAAAAAGATAAAACCTCTACAATCATTCCATCGTAAGAACATCTGGCAACTTATCTCCCGTATACATTGTTCCAATAAAAGAACTATTATACCTGGCACTTTTGCCCATCTATCTGTAAAGATCAGTTTAGTTTTAAGCTGAATACAGGAGTATCACACTAGGTGGCAGCGGGTCTGGAGTGTAAGGCCAAATGCACGGGGATCAATGTTGAGGTCTAGCCTGGTTTGAGGTTATTCCTTGTCTAAGAGAATCACCTAGCTCTATGGCCTTCTTGGATTTTCAATTTAAACCAAGCTGAATCAGAAAATCACATTCACCCCAGGCTTCCAGGGTCATTCTGAGGTCATTCTTTTTTTTTTTTTTTTTTGGAGACAGAGTCTCACTCTGTTGCCTGGGCTAGAGTGCCGTGGCATCACCCTAGCTCACAGCAACCTCAAACTCCTGGGCTCAAGCAGTCCTCCTGCCTCAGTCTCCTAAGTAACTGGGACTACAGGCTACCAAGCCTGGCTAATTTTTTTCTATTTTTAGTAGAGACGAGGTCTAGCTCTTGCCAGAGTTGGTCTCGAACTCCTAACCTCAAGCGATCCTCCTCCCGCCTCAGCCTCCTGGAGTGCAAGGATTACAGGCGTGAGTTGCCGTGCCCAGCCCTGAGGCCATTCTTGTATCAAGATGATCTAGTACGTGGTATGTGGCAGCCAGCCTCCAAGAGAGCCTCTCGTGATCCAGTGCCATATGGCAGAAGTGACAGTGTGTGATTCCTAAGGCTTGGGCATAAAAGGCATTGCAGCTTCTGCCTAGTTCTTTTGGATTGTTCATTTTGGAAGGAGCCAGCCACCACGATGTGAGGACAGTCACGTCCATGGGGACAGGAAGTGAGGTCCTCAGCCAACAGCTAGCACCAACTTGCCATGCAAACACAGAATGAAAAGCATCATTAAAATGAAATTATGTATCATAATATGATCATTCTTTTCTTAAAAGAAATATAACACAGGTTCTTTGTAGAAAATTTCTCAGTAAAAGAACCAAAATCATCTGGATTTGGCCTCCTGTTCTCCAAGTATTGTTTCTATTTTTTCCTTCTTTTGAGCCATGCCTGGTGCATTTGCATGATTATTGTAAATGTCAATGATATGATCATTTGAGTTTATTCTCAGTTAAGAAGGTTCAAAAGACCAGAAAATTCTTATTATGGGAATTTTCATCTCTCCAACCCAGAATCCGTATGTAGGGACCTGGAGAATCAAAGAAAAATCTTGATAATGCTATAAGGTAAGATTCATTTAGTGTGTACCCTCGCTGGGATGGCGAATCTCAGGAAACAGTCACAGCAACAATAGCTTCTCTTTACGGAGCCTTATTATATGCCAGGCACATATGCTGAACACTTTATATTATTTCACTGAATCCTACCTAAGGAGGTAGCTGCTTTTTAGTATTATCCCCATTTTACAAAGAAACTGAGAACAGACAAAGAAACAGCCTCAGACAAAGAAACTGAGGCTCAATGAGGTCATATGACTTGCTCAGATCACACAGCTATTCCATGGGGGAGCCAGGATTTGATTCCCTGTTTTCTGACTTTATTTTTATTTTATTTTATTTTTATTAATTTTTTTTTTTTTTTTTTGAGACAGAGTCTCACTCTGTTGCCCAGGCTAGAGTGCCGTGGCATCAGCCAAGCTCACAGCAACCTCAAACTCCTGGGCTCAGGCGATCCTTCTGCCTCAGCCTCCCGAGTAGCTGGGACTACAGGCATGTGCTACCATGCCCAGCTAACTTTTTCTATATATTTTTGGCCAATTAATTTGTTTCTATTTTTAGTAGAGATGGGGTCTTGCTCAGGCTGGTTTTGAACTCCTGACCTTGAGCGATCCTCCTGCCTCAGCCTCCCAGAGTGCTAGGATTACAGGCGTAAGCCACCTTGCCCAGCCTGATTACCTGTTTTCTGACTTGACAACCCAAACACCATGCTGCCTCCCACGGGAATGAGAGCAGTTACTTTACACCAGGGGACTGAGGCTGAAAGGATACGGTGGGAGATTTGACTGACAGGTGGTGATTTTGTTATTTGCTTGATGGAGAAGGCATAAGAGCAGGATATCATAGCAGTCAAGATCACAGGCTCTGAAATCAAGACTGCCTGCATTTCCAGCCAAGCCCGGTGACCTTGGGGGAATGACTTAACTCCTCTTAACTTTAGCTTCCTCTTTTGTATAATGTCAGAATAATAACAGTATCTACCTCAGAAAGCTGTTGTGAGAATCAAAGGATATAACTCAGGGAACGTGCTTAGCCCAATGCTTGAAATATAGCAAGTGTTGGATAATGATGAGCTAATATTATTGGATGCCTGTGGTCAATGTTAGCCACTGTTAGCACTCGGGGCAGTCGGTGGTCAAGAGCTGATGGTGCTAGAGTGATTCATAAGGCAGAGCTGGGAAGGGACAGACAATAGGGGAAAGGGAATAGAGGGGCCTGTTATGGGGCTGATGGGGTTATGCAACCAGGTAATTTTACTCAGCTTGGCCAAGAGCATGGGACCAGACCAGACGCAGAAAAGTAGGACTGTGAGTGGTCCACAGGGGCTGAATTCTGCAGTGTCTTTGAGGGATGGGGCTTGTGGCACTGGAAGAGAGTCATATATTTCCCGCGATAATTACTACCAATTGCCTGGCTTGGGCAAACGTGGCTGCCTGGGCAAATTCATTCAGTGCCATTCAGCTGAGAAACGGACGCTGTGCCAAGATAACCGTGTTCCCCACTGACCATACCTGAGGCCGGCCAAGAACTCCATGACAGCGTTGTAGTTGCCCATGTTCCAGCAGCATTTGGCCACATGCACCAAGTACGAGAAGACTTCCCGCTTCTCCTCCATGGAGCCGGCTGTGAGGATGAGCCACGTCACCCAGGAGCTCACCTGGAAAACACAGAGAGGCATTCACTGAGACTGTGTCCTGGAAGCTTGGTAATGACTTTTTCCAGAAGAAAACTTTTTGTTTTTTTTTTAAATCGATTTGGTATTAGGAAATGAAGGACCTAGCTGAAAGACCTGAAATGAAATCCTAGCTCCATCATTGCTTTGATAAGGGATTCTGGGAAAATCACTTAATCTCTTTGTATCTCTTCATGTTTAAAATAAGGAGGCTGAAAAGGGCAATTCACAAAATCCCTTTTGATCTAAACAAGTCCACGAGATTATAAGAAAATAAGGCCTCAGGATAATTTTGATTGAAATATATTTGACTGATGGACATCAAAATTAGATGAAATCAATGCCCTTTGTCCATAAATTAAAGTTATTTATCAAGTAGCAAAATATATAGTATAAAATGAAAACATAAAATAATTTTGAATAATCTTTTACAAATGTATTATCTATTATGCTTCTCAAATGACAATATAATGAGAAGAACAAATACCTATAGAGCACTTATTATGCACCAGGAATCATTCTAAGCACTTTATCTGTTTTACCTCATTTAGGACCTACCTTAGGACCACAGTGGTCCTAAGAGTCAGGGACTGTTGTCATCCTTAGAGACTTGCCTAAAGTCCTCAACCAATAGGTGGCAAAGCCTGGATCTGAACTTAGGGTGACAGCTCCAGAGGTTTCCCTATTAACCACTCACTAAATGCCTAATTAGTATACATGAACGGTAATGCTCTCCAGCTCTGGGCACAAAGTTATTCTAATGTGGTTTTTTTTCTACTACACAGCCTGGAGTATGATATTAATAATAATCCACATCTGCATCCCCCTCTTATGATATGCAGCCTCTAAATTCCTAAAACGCTTCATCCCTAAGACAGTTTTGCTGTTGTCTTTCTGTCGGTGCTTGGACACTTGTGTTCTTCTAAGTTACTTTCTCCATCCTGGCTAATGTCTGGATCAGTAAGCTCAGGTGTTAACAGACCAACCTCTGGGTCTTGACCCTCCATGGTCCTACTAGCTACACTTGGGTCAGCAACAGTGTTGAGACCTAGAAAGCAACTCTTTTCCTTGTCCTGAGTGAGTATGAGGCCCGAACAGAGAATTCATGGTGACTCACAACAAGTGCAGGCAATGAGTTCAAGGTTGGCGTCATACTGCCCATGAGTCAATAAAACGGTAAGAATCCACGGCATTTAGTGCTGGCAGCAACCACAGAGGGCAGTCCAACCCCGTTTTTCCAGATCAAGAATCTATGGCTCCTAAGAGAAATGGCTTTCTGAGGTCACAATTCTTGTTGATGTCAAAACTAGGATTCCCAGTCCAGTGCTCACTCATCTAATGAAAGGTGACAATTTCTTTAAACTTGGCTCTGGGTGGGTCCTCCCAAGTACTCAATTTGGGGCTGCACATTTGAAGACAGAGCTGGAATAAAAGGAGTAGATACTGAGAAGAGAACCAAAACATGATTAAAGAAATGAAAAATACAGAATGAACAGGATTGTTTTTCAGTAAAAGGTTGCTCATACCTCATTCCTATCCCTACACAGAAACAAACAGGGAAATAGTAGCAACAGGGAGTTTTAGTGATAAAACAGGATTTATACTCCCGTCCCAGCCAGGAGCACTGGAGTAACCTGCCTCTTCCCTTCTGCAGTAGGCTGACATGCAATGTGATGGGCCACCCACCACCCCTGAGCCCTGCAGGCTTCCAGCATGCGCCTCTGCTCTCCACCTGCTCTGGACTTCGCTGGGCCCTCAGGTGACATCAGGAGAACAGATCTGGAATCAGACCGTAGGACAAGCTCTGGTCCAAGTCATCTCAGGAACTCTCTGGGATTCCCAGACAGACCCTCTCCTGTGGCCATGAAGAATGCCTTGCTCACTGTCTGTTTCGTCCTGGCTCTGGTGACCTTTCTGAAACCCTGGCTCACCAGAAATGGTTTTGTCAATAGAGACTGAATGTTGCTGGCACTACCATCCAATTCTTCCTTTAGTCTGATTGGCTTTGGATGAGCCCTGTCCTGCAGTGGGAAGTCATCAGCAAACACTTAGAATCATAACCCTGTTGACTGTTTGAGTTGGAAACTCAAGCCCTTTTTCTCACACATAACAATGATATCCTGAAAAATTAAAACAGTGTCTCAAAGTCACCCAACTCATTAGTAGTTGTGGAGGCCTCTGGCTACACTCTTTCCAGGGCTTTGGCTACTTTCCTGTTGACGGCAAATCAGGGTCTCTGGAAAGTCACTGTTCTTTCAGGACGAGGCAGTGACTTCCTAGTCCAGTGACTGGAAAGGGTTAACTCATTGGCCCCTGGACAGGCCTGCTTCTCAGAGCAGGCAGAGACCACCACTGGGTTTGTGTCTCCATCCCGACCGTGCATCCAGATTTATTTCCTATCAGTCGAATCATTTTCCATATACTTTCCCACAATGCTAGGAAAAAAATAGCGATACCATATTTCACATGGAAACCTAATTTAATCCAACTGTTCCATCGCCCAGCGTAAGTCCCCAGGGCCCCTGGCTGCTGAGATTATCTAAGCACTGTTACCATAGACACACACCCGCCCCCCAACATCTGCTTACGAACTTCAGGGACAATTCTTACGATGCACTAACATAGTCATAATTTCATAGGCATTAAATGGTGAGAGTGTCATTGCTAATTATGAAACAATAAATGACACAAAGAGGGAATGAAAATTCAGTGACAAATGTCAAAATGTTGACCAAAGCACAAAAGGTGGTTGTATTTACCAAGTGGAAAATGGAATGCATTGCCAATCCAGAAGGAATTTCGGAACACTGAAGTCACACAGAAAACCATGAAAATTGTTTGAAGTGCTACGGCTCGGGCATAGGGAGTGCTTCTAGCGCAGAAAAGTGCTAACTGTGCTGGATTATTCTGCCTTATTTCAGTAGACAGCCGGAGCAAGGAGGCAATCTGGCTCCTAGCCAAATAAAAGCCTCTCCCGGAAGGCTCTGGGCTCACCCGGATGACCTTGACCCCCTGGTCCACGTCCACAACTCCTCCACAATCTCCCCTCTCCAAATATTTTTTTTTTCTTTCTTTGGTTTTTCTCAGTGCTCTTAGGCCTAGCGAAACGGAACAGCTTGCTCTCTCTTCTCACATCAAATACCTTATTGGCGTCACGCTAGCTCAGTTTGGAAGGAATGTTCTTGCACCTCTAAGAATGGCCTTTCCCTGGTCCACTATGTCTTGCTGTGTAAAGCCGAATCTTTACCTTGGCCTCCCAGGCCCCTGTCCATTCCCCACCCTCACCTCCCTGTCCCCTGTACCCCACCTTGGGGATCTTGTATTGGTTGTTTCTTCTATGGAAAGCCTTCCCCAATACCCCAGCTTTTTTTTAAGAAATGGGATCTCACTCTGCTGCTCAGGCTGGTCTTGAACTCCTGGGCTTAGGCAATCCTCTTGCCTCAGTCTCCCAAAGTGCTGAGACTACCGGTGTGAGCCAGCACACCTGGCCCCGAGCTTTTTATTCATCCAACTCTTACTTTTCTTTAGGCAGTCAGGATTCTGCCCTGGGCCCCACACTTTCCAAAGGCCCCCACACTGGCCCTCATCTGCCTGCAGGATTGAGGGGACACATCCACCCCTGGCTGTGCACCCGCTTCTAGATCATTCACCCCTGTATACTCAGGCCTCCCAAATCCCTGGCCCAAACTGCCCAGGCCCACTTCTGCCCTGCAAGGACCATTTATCTGGATCCATCTTCTTGAGGGTAGATCATGACCCCAAGGCCTACAGGCTGGCTAAGGGCAGGGAAGCAGCGGTGGTGGCGTGTGGGCAGAGTTTGAACTTGCAGGCTGAGGTGTCCACACGCTGGCACACAAGCCAGGAAGGGAAAAGAAGGCGGGTAGCCGACAGGCTGGGGCCTCCTTTGTACTTGTACCCCAGCCCCCTAAAGTAAGGGGTGAGGCTGCCTTCGGGGATCTGATAAAAACATCAGTTTCTTTAGGAGAACTTCCCTGACTTCCCACCCGGACCGTGTCATGTGCTGTGTGTTCTTTAGTGCCCCAGGTCATTCTGGCCCCGGTGCATATTTGGTGCTATGTTCCTCCTGAAGGCAATGCTGGGGCTGCTGGGCTCCCAGGCAGGTAACAGTGTCAGTGACCTGTCACGATCTGTCCCCCGAGTCTAAAAGACAGCCTGCAAATGAGTGAGTGAATGAATAGCTGAACGACGCTTATCTCCTCTAGGAAGGCTTTTCTGGTGGTTCACTGAGCACCTTAAGTTCAGTTTCTTCCTGTTTCTCTTTGGCTTCATGTAGGACCTTGAGTCCAAAGTTTCGTCTGCACTTGGCGTCTCCCTGCTGCACGGCTTTGCATCTGGTTTATTTTTGTTATACGTGTGTGCCTGCCTCTTTCACATGGGTCTGTTCCGTCTCCCCCAGCAGACCCTAAGACCTCAAGGACAGAGACCATCTTTCCCACATTTCAGCACGGGGATGCTCAGTGCCTCTGGCCAACAGGCAGGCCATGCAGGGTCCCAGGAGGCCGTGGGCAGGGAGGATTCTCAGCCTCCAAATGCTCAGGGATTATATTTGGGAAAAGGCCTACTGCTGTTCCCAGGTCCAGAAAAAGTAGACAAATGACCTTCTGCCAAAAAAATTTTTTTTGAATATGCCGAGCAGAAGTTTTCATTAGAAAGATGATCCTTTGTAATGGGTATCTGGTAACGCTAAAGCTTGGGCTCAAATGATGAAATCTATAAAAGACAATGGAAGTCTGGATAAAGCTGTTTTTAAGTAGTTTATGTGCAGTGCACATCCATACCTGCCCTCCATGGAGCTTTACAAAAACCACCCTTGAACTAGAGCACGTGGGCATGTACACACGTGTGCACGCACACACACACAGCTGCCTAGGCAGTGCTCCTCGAATGTGGAACGCTGACATAAGGATCACTGGTGGTGGTGGTGACTGGGTATTTGTTCAAATGCAGATTCCAAGGCCTTACTCAGCCCTAAAAATCACACTTTCTAATGGTGGGGCCCAGGAATCTGCATTTTCAGATAACCAGGCTAGTATTTCTTACATGCAGTGAAGTTTGAGAACTCACCCAGGGTAGTGTCTTTTTTCTGCACCCCAGGGCCTCGAGTCAGAGCTCATGCACGATTTCTGCAGTACCAGCACAATACTGTAAATCACCCTCTCTGGCCACACGGAGCTAACTGTACTGGAGACTGGGACTGTAACCCATTTGGAACGCAGAAGGAGAGGTGAGTGAGGCAGCAGAGCGTAGTAGTGGAGAACATGGACATTGCAGTTGGATGGACACTCCCAGTTTCACGGTTTCCTTATGCATGTCCCCGAGGCAAGCTATCTAACTGTTCTGAGCCTCAATTTTCTTTCAGTAAAATGGGAATAGAATTGGAAATTGTATCTAAAGATCTCAACAGAATGCTTAGTGTGCAGTTAAGGGCTCAACAAATGCTCACTGCTGTGACTGCTGCTGCTGCTAGTGTATCATTACTAGTATACTGTTTGTTACATGAGTTGGAGAGAGGCTGAATTTCAGGTAACAGACCACAGAAATCCAGAAGAGTGGAATCTCTGAGTCTCACTTCCTAAATAGGACAAGGCTGGACCAGGAAGCATCTGTGATTACCCTTAAAAGGGTTTGTGTCCTGAGCACAATCCTTTCCTAATAGAAGGATAACTCACATGTTACTTCTTATCTGAAGCCTTCCCTGATGCCTTGCTAGGAATAAAATATCATTTTTTTCTATTATAATTGCCCAATCATATATAAATAGTTTTAATTTTCTTTATTTTTATTTTTAGAGATGGGGGTCTTGCTATGTTGCCCAGGCTGGCCTCAATTTCCTGGGCTTAAGCAATCCTCCTGCCTCAGCCTCCCTCAGAAGCTGGGACTACAAGGGCATGCTACTGCACTGGCTGCATATATATATATATATATATATACATATATATATATATTTTTTTTTTTACATAAGGTCTTGCTCTGTCACCTGGGCTAGAGTACAGTGACATCATTGTAACTCACTGCAGCCTCACACTCCTGGGTTCAAGTGATCTTCCTGCCTCAGCCTCTCAAATAGCTAGGACTACAGGCATGCCACCATACCTGGCTAATTTTTCTATTTTTTTGTAGAGATGGGGTCCAACCATGTGGCTCAGGCTGGTCTTGAACTCCTGGCCTCAAATGATCTTCCCACCTCGGCCTCCCAAAGTATTGGGATTATAGGCATGAGGCACCATGCCCGGCCTATATATATAGTTTTATAGTACCTTGTCCCAGACCAATTTTCCCCCTGTAAGCTCCTTAAGGCAGAGGCTATGACTTATTCATGCCAGGATCTCAGCCCTGAAGATACAGTAGCCAGCATGTTTCCCACGCCCAGGCATCCTCCTTGACATGAAGTGGGTGCAGAAGAGTCTCTTGAACTTCTTGTTCTACTTGGCATGGGTCCACTGATGACTCTTTGCTTAGGAGAGACAGAGGGGGAAAAGGGAGGTACCAAAAAATGGATTCTTCAGAAGCCCTAAACACATCTTGGGTTATACTCCCTTCCCTTTCTGCCAAATTGCATCACACTTGTCTTCAGAACAATCTCTAATTCTCTTTTTTTAGCCTTCAAGGCTGGCACCATCTGATCTAAATTCATACTTCCAGTAATAATTCTTAATCAGTTGCCCACCACTCATCCATCTGACATTTCAATCCTACTACACGCATCCTTTTCTGTTCTTTGCCTATTACTATCTCTATGCCATTTTTTCAGTCTGATTCTTGGTGAATATATGGGGAATATTGTTTGTTTTACTTTGGCTGTCCGACATCTCCCCATCTTAATCTATGCAGATTACAGGGGGCTGACCACACTCCTTCCTGCAGTCCTGGCCTCGGTGATTTGTTCAAAGATCGGTATGTGACCCAAGCCAGGCCAACTAGAGCCCTCCCTGAGTCTTTTGCTATCAGGAAAAGAGACAATCTTTTTGTTGGAATCATGAACTGTAAAGACATGAGCCTAGAGCTGCTGACAGCTGTCTTTGCTACAATATCAGGAGATCCTGCCTGACAAATACATCTTGGCTTGAGATGCCCCTCCCTCTACTAACAAACACATATTATTTACTACGTACTATGTACATGCTGGGCAGCAGTAAACAAGATAGCCATGGTACTTGCCCTTAAGTAGCGTGGAGCCTCATGGGAGAAAATAACATAAGGAAGTAATTCAATAGCAGTATGCTTGGTACCGTGATCGGATAGGTACAAGGCCAACTTCACCCACCTATATGCTGCCATCTTTAGAAGTCTGGTCTTCAACCACTTCTCGGTCCCAGTCACCCTCCCAAAGCATTTTATTTATATCTCTATGGTAGTACTTATTCTTTCCACAAACAGTTACTGCATGCCTGTGAATTTGCCGGGAACTATGCTAGGCATGAGGGTGGGAGCAGTAAGAGCAAGAAAAGTAAGAAGCATAATCTGCCTTGAAATTAAATCAGTTGTGTCTGTGTCCACCTTCTCTAAATTGTCAGCTCCTTGAGGGTAGAAAACGTGTTATTCTGGCCATCTTTCTATTGTTTGCAGAATGTCTTGCCCATAGTTTGCAGAAGATCATTCTTTATTCTCAAATTCTTCAATTATAAATTTCTTAAATGTTGTACTCAGAAATTGGGTTCTAAATTCACTAAAGTTATTTACTGTTTTAAAATCAATTAGAGAAAATATTTTGATTGACATATGTGAATACAATTTCTAGTTAAATGGACTTTGGAGAACTGCCAAAAGTTATGCAGAATGTATTATCCTCTTTTCTCTTGCCATACTCAATGGAACTGAGTAGATCATTCACTGTGAGCCCACTATTAAATGCTATTCAAAAGAAAGCCTTATCTCATGTATATTCTCCCCTTTTGTAAAAGTATTTATTGATAGCCCTAGAATAGGGCCTTGGTGATTTCATCCCATTAAAATCCATCCCTAACAGTTTACATAAAAAGTCTTGATATAAGGGGGCTGTTAGCTCCAAACTATCCTGGTCCTATTGCAGGGCTATTTATGAACAAATTTCTTTTCCTCTTTGCATAATACAACAGCTCTAATGTGTTGGGCATGCACTTATGAGAGGCACAGTACTTACCCCATTTAGTCCTCTTAGCCCTATGCAGCTGGTACTAATAATGTTCCCATTTTACAGATGAGGAAGCTGAGATTCAGAATGGCTAAGCTGCCTTGCCCAAGGCGATACACCTGTAAACTAGGAATGAGCCAAATCAAAAGCCTGTGATTTTAGCCTACCATGCTCTACTACCTTCCATTTTCTCTCTTAGGATTAGACCCAAAGGTACATTAATTGCAGCTTCGTGCTCTGGACAACCACCCTGATCTACCAGGCAAAGAAATGCCCCAACAGAGACCATGCGGAGCCCAGCTCCAAAATCTGAGCAACATGGCTGAGTCCCATCACTTTAGAATTGGAATGTTATCACTCCAAGAAGTCACAGAGAACGCAGCGTTGGCACTTGCTGTTTTTTTTTTTTTTTTTAACCAACATTCCTATCCTGTCACCCATCTAAGATGTTAAGGTTTCTATGACATGCAGAATAGGACAGGGTCCTCCTGAATTACAGCATCTGGAAGGGGAAAGAATGGATGGGAGTAGACCTGTGAGGGTCCATCCCTGCAGCTCACTCATGGGAGATCATTTTCCCCGAGATAACTGGGAAGCAGAGAATGAGGGTAGTGGTGGACTTCTCATCTGCTCTGGAATGGGCGGGACACATCCTGAGTTTCCCTGAGTGATGGACAGGACATGGCTTACTCGAGTCCCCAGGATGGGGAGGCCACTGGCCATGGGCTCCACTGCCCAGGAAAAGGGGGTGAGTGAAATTGCCGTCCAGGGCCACCGGGCAGGACAGGAGGTTTGGAGATGTGGTGTGAATCATTCTGGGTCCCAGGGCAGGGGGGCACCTGCCATAAGCAAGCAAAAGTGTGCCCGGAAAAATCACTTTTTCATTTGTAGTGAAAGGCCAAGTTCTTACTCATTGTGATGCCAATGGGGAGCAAGCAGGAGACTAAAAGCCAAATCAACACTAATGATCAAGCAGGAGGGAGAAAATGGAAGGGAATAAAATGGTTTGCCTGCGTTGGTGTATGTTCCCCTGAAGACAAATCTGTGTGAAGAAACAAAGGATACTGGCATCCCACCAAAATCAGTTACATCCTGGCTCCACTGGACACTGGTAGCTATAATATATCATTAAGAAGAAGCTAATTAAATCTGTCTGTGCAGTACATATGTGTAGCGGTGAGCTTCTGGGAATGAAACTTGTTAGGGAATAAATCTGATGAAAACTTGAATTCTATCTCCACTTCTCTGTCCCAGTGTAGAGAGAAGGGCGTGTGCTCAGGAGGGAGGAGAGTGTATGTAATAGTGAACACAGAGCATTTGGAGCCAAAGAAATTGGATTTGGAGCCAAGGTCACTTCTTGACTCTGCCTTTCACCATTTCTGTGACCTTGATCAAGTTTCTTACCTACTCTGAGAGTCAATTTCTTCTCCCATAAAACACCCTGTATCATAGAAATGTGGTGATTAACAAAAGGGATAATATATATAAAGGGCTCTGGTGCTTGTAGCACCAATGATGTGCTCAGTAAATGTCAACTCATATTGATAATTAAAAATAATAATAAGCAGCTCCTTCTTCAAGATGTAGCACTTGTAGAAACAATGTTAGTCTTTCTATTACAGTGCCAGCTTCTCTGCTAAACAGAGAAGGACTTTCCAAGGATTAGAGGATTAGATCCTCCAAAAGAATGATCTTTGTTTGTTTTTGTGTTTGCTTCTTTTATTTTTTCAGAGACAGGATCTCACTCTGTCCCCTAGGCTGGAGTGCAGTGTTGTGATCATAACTCCTGCAGCCTCCAACTCTTGGGCTCGAGCGGTTCTCCCGTCTCAGCCTCCTAAGGAGCTGGGACTACAGGTGTGCCACAACGCCTGGTTCATTTTTTAATTTTTTGTAGAGATGGGTCTAGCTATGTTGCCCAGGCTGTTCCTGCACTTTTAAGCTCAAGCAATCCTCTCACCTTGGCCTCCCAAAGTGCTGGGATTAGAGGCGTGAGCTAACAACGCTTGGCCCCTTTTTTCTTTTAAAGAGGCCAGGAAGGAGAGACAGAGAGAAGGTGGAAAAGGGGCAAGAAAAATGTTCAGAAAGAGCATATGATTGGAATATCTAAAGAAAGTCGGCAGCAAGGGGCAGGAAGCAGGAGATGAGGAAGGGGGTCTGAGTCGGGGCTCTCTGAGGAAGTGGGGAACATGGACATGGCTTGGTAGGTGGGCAAGGAACATAGGAACGAGCAGGCCGGTCAACAAACAAGACAAATGAAGTATCAAGTGCAGCCTGGAAGTGCTGCAGCCAGGCCACTGCACACGTGTCTGACCCCCTGACTTGAATTCCTCTACTTGGAAAAGCAGAGGTCACGAATGGTTCTAAAAGGGCAGCCACCCCGAGAACCCAGGGCCTTTGTCCAGGGAACATCAGATACACTGGACTGCAATGACAACATTCGGAGTGGGATTAAGCCGTATCTTAAGACATTAGCCATTTTGACATCTTTCTTGCTCTGTGAAAAGGAGGTCATCTTTGCCAGGGAAAGAGCAGATCCCAGTTCTGAGCAAAAACCAACAGAGCTGCGTGTGAAAGGCAAAAATTCTAGGACGTTCGGCACAGGATAAAATTACTGCATGTGTCTCACCAACTACCTAATCTATCAAAATAAACAGTAAATGTCCTGGATGAGATTGTGTGACTGCCCTGGTGGAGCAATGCAGAGGAACTTGAGACCGACAGCTGAGAGCACGGAATTCATTGCAGGGAGTCAGACACGTGTGCCGCGGCCTGGCTGCAGCACTTCCGAGCTGCCCTCGATACTTCATTTGTCTTGTCTGTTGACCAGCCTGCTGGTTCCTATGTGCCTCTGTAGCATCAGATTTTGAAATCTTGATGGGCAGGCACTTGATCTGCCAGTTTTGAATTATTCCTACATGTTCTGCATATAGTAGATGTTCAAGAAACATTCCAGCAGCTGTTAACCCTTTCTGCTCCAAAAGCCCCAGATAGAAACAAGTCAGCAATGTTTTGTGGCAATGTTTCCCAAACTGTGTTCCGGGGGACATGTTCTACCAGACGTGAAGTATTTTGTGCAGAAAGTATCTGGGAGCCATATACGTTCAAGAAATGCAGGAATAAATAAAAGTTTTTCTATTGGCAGGATTTCTTGGCAACTTTAATATGCTAACATGTATGATAAATTTCTAAGAAGCAGCCAATATTTAGTATTTCCCAAGTTCTTTGGATCATGTGATTTTTTTTTTTTTTCCAAAGGAACACTTAATAACAAGAACCCTACAATATTGGCACTGGGTCTCTCTGAGCTCTGTTAGCCTGACGTAGACGTAGCCTGGGGCTTGTCTCTGTCATTGGAGACCCTCCACCTGCATGTGGCCAATCTGAAAATATACCCCTTCATCTCCAGAACCTGCTTGAGGTGGGTGGGCAGCAGCATAGGGTTTTATAATTGGTTTCATAAACCCAGAATCAATATATCATTGGAGGAATTCTAAAACCAAGACACAAAGGAAGATTTTTCTTTATAATCCAAAGTGAGGAGATTAAAGCTAACTATTATTTCACAGCCAAGGCTGTTGTGAGGGAATAGCCCAGACAGCAGGCCAGCTTTTAGCCATGTGGTTCTGCTATGCAATGTGATAACTAATAAATCAATGGACCTTAGAATGTTTGAACTGGAAAAGACCTCAGATGTAATTCAGTCCATTCCCCTTATTTGATAGATGAAGAAACAGAGGACCAGAGAGGTTAGGTGACTTGCAAAGGTCACCCACCTAGTGAGTGGCAGAGCTAGGGCAAGACCCCAAGGTCTCCTGACCTCAGGACACCCGATAGTCATAACCTGCTGGGCTTCAGTTATCTCTGCACTGAGGATCGGATGCACCACCACCCGCCCTCCCTCCGCGGGTGCTCAGGGGCAGGCTCACCTGGGTGAAGAAGTGGTGCATGCCGGGAAGGAGAGAACCCAGTGTGAGGGTGGGGAGGAGGGGAAGAACGGGGAGCCTGACATGGTGACAGTGGGTCCTAGTTAGGCAAAAGCTGAGGAACAAAAGGCAGAAGAGTCAGGGCCATAAAAACAAGGTGCCCAGTGCTGGGCCTGCCACGGCTCGGCCCTCAGCAGGCTGAGTGGAGTCCAAGAAGTGGCAGCAGCAGCAGAGCTGTCTGCCAGCTGTGCCCTGCAGAGCGGGCCACAGAAGGGAAAGGGGGGAGGAGAATGGAGATTTGGGGCACAATTCTAGATGGGTGGCCCGAAGCAAAACAGGGGAGAGACACTGGTGCAATTGCTGTTTGCCTTCCTTAGGGATGGCAGGAGAGGGAGAGGTCAAAGGAAGAAAACCTCCCCTGCTGCTAGGATCTGTTTCAGGAAGGGAGGGCACAGCTGCTCCCCCGCTGCTGATTACCGGCTAGAGACCCTGCCCCACAGCCCAGTGGGCATAAACCAAAGGGCAGGAGCTGCAGAAATTCACAACCTTAGACCTGGGGAGGCAGAAGTGAGCATCAGACCAACAGAGGAGGGGGTTTATTTTGGAGTTTGGGGCCTGGTAATTTAGGGGTTACACGGATCCTCGACAAGAGGGAGTGGAGGCCAAATACCAGCCTTGCTTTTCATGGAGAGAAAGGGTGAGTTTTAATCTTGGCGGGGTAAAGGCATGTTTTATATTGGCTCAAGAAATCTCTTTAAAGAAATGGGGAGTGCTTAGGGCATAGGTGATAGAAACTGGAAAGTAAAAGACACCATTTGAGTATTAAAAAATGACATACCAAAAAAAAACCTCCCAAACCAAACTCTTCAAAAAACAAAAAAGATCATGTTTTTCACATGTTGACTGTATAAATATTCTGTACTTGATGCTGTAGGGGAGCCCAGGTCTGAAGTCAGAGGTGCTGGCTTCCAGTCCCAGTGCTAACATTTACTAACCGTGTGACACTGACCCAGTGACTTAATATCTCGTCTATGCCTTCAACTCAAAGAGGCCTATGAACAGCTCCTACCTACAGAATTGTAGGATTAAAGGAAATAGTGTGAAAGTGTTTTATATACTTGTAAACACAGCAGAAAGGCTAGCCAATTTTACTAATATTAATGATTTCCACATATGGCATTTAGTTTTGTGAGGCACCTGCATTTAACATGGTGTTTCGCTGAACTTGGAAATGACAGTTTTTTTTTAATGTCTTCTTACATTGTCCTTGCTGTTCCACTATTCAGTCCCTCCTGGATCTCTCTGCTGAATAGCATCATTTCTCACACTCGTGCATGGAATATATTTACATTATAGCCAGCTTCATGCTTCAAATTCTATATTTGTTTTGTTTTTTAGAGATGGGGTCTCACTGTGTTGCCCAGGCTGGTCTACAACTCCTGGCCTCAAGTGGTCCTCCCACCTTGGCCTCCCAAAGTGTTAGGATTACAGTCATGAGCCACTACATCTGGCCCAAATTCTACGTTTTTATATCTTTCCTGGGACAGGGAGGAAATTATTAAAGGACAATGCTTTTTATGTCCATGGAGTACTACAGGCAAATTGACAGATGCTAATAAGAGAACAAAAAGCAAATTTTGCTATGAGTTGATGAGAGTTGAGTATATAATATAAAAGAAAAAATATGTGAAAACTAGATATTTTCATATAAAATCAACTAAAATATTTCTTTCTATTTCTCCTATTTTTCTAAATGCTGAAAAAAGTCAAAACTTAAAGGTTTTAGCCAAACATTATCTGAAACAAAATTGGTATGCATACATTTTTTTCCTTTTAACTCTAAATAAGTAGACTCGAGCCTTCTATCAAATATATCCACCACCTGTAAAACATAAACTCAGGCCCAAATTTCCTAAAAATGCTGGACATATTTTAGTGTTTTAATGACAAAACCCAGATGTCCTATTTTACATGCCCTGGAAAAAAAGAAACATACAACCTTACACAGAGCCTCTGACCATTTTAAATCTGATTAAACTCTATGCCAAACAAGGATTGGAAAGAGTACGATGTTTGTACAAACAATCCTTTAAAAAGTATTTTTCAAATCCACTTAAATGTTCTAGAAAACTCCTGAAATGTGAGCCAGAAATATTTATCTACATTCCACCCCGGCATGGCAGTGTTAGTTTGGGGTCATGTGTTGGTGCTCGGAGCAGGAATCGTGGTGATGATTAGCTTTGTTCTCTAACCTGTGTTTTTAGACCTGAGTGGAATGAACCTCACTCTGGCCACCTATGCATATGGCAACACCATTTCCAGTGATTCTTAAATGTAGCTCGGTTTCAGAACCACCTGGGAGAGTTTCTTAAGAATACCCAGTTGCAGACTGCACCGTTCAGTGTCTAATTCAGTAGATCTGGGAGGGGCAGTCTTTATGAAAAGTTTTCCTAAGTGATTCAAACCTTATGTTTAGGAACCACTGATCTAGGGCCCTGGCCATTCTCAACCTTAAAATGTGCATAAGAATTGCTGGGGATCTTGTTAAAATGCAGATTATGATTCAGTGGGTGGGGGTGGGGGTAGAAGATTCTGCATTTCCAGTAAGTTCCCAGATGCTGCTGAGGCTGCTGGTCTGGGGACCACAAACTGCACATCATTCTTAGGCTTCTAGCTCTTCCAATCTGGAATAGTTCCTCTGTCGTTCCCTGCCTTTCATGTCTTCGTGTCATTGCAAAGATCATAGCACTTACATGCTGGAGGATGGCCCTCAGCCTGGGTCCACGGGATGTCTCAGGACCAGCCTTAGGTGATGCTGTCTTGACAGGAACACACAGGAGGAAGCCGGGTTCTGCTCCATGCAGCACACACGGCACCTGATGCAGACCCCTTTGCCTTGGAGATAGGAACCTTGACCACCTGGTCAGGTTGGTATCTGCAGGGGTCTCCACCCTAAAGTTACCATTTTCCCTCTGGCAATTTATTAGTATTTCATGTGGAGATAGTCGTCATGAACTGTAATTTTTTCCCACTATATTGGCATCCATTACTATTAATATCATTATTTATTCTGAAGCTCAAATTATCCCAAAGTGCTCCCTGGGTCCTTCTGACATGTTTCCGTCATCGTTTGAGCATTTCCTTACTTTCTGGCATAAAAAGATGTTTCGGATTTATCTTTAATTTCCCCCACCCCAGCAGTGGAATCAGCCATTTCTCCAAGAAGCCCTGGTTTCTTTTTAGTGAAGGATGGTCTTTAGAATCCAATATCCGTGTGCTTAATGGGCTCATTGCTATTAGAGTGTCATTGCTTTGAGGTCCCCTAATCAAAGCTTGAAAAAAAATATACATATATACACATATCTATAACTATTCCTTCATTTATTTGTGTATATATATTAAAAAACATAAATTCATAATGAATCTGTATTTTCAATTTAGCGTCTAGAGGTTCTTTCTAGTCTTCCTCCTTTCTGTGTTACGAGTACCTGTTCTAACAGTGAGAAACCTGGCTTTGATATAGTTGTCCTACATATATTTAACTTATATACTTAATCATTTCAGTTATTTGCTCAAAGTAACCAAGCTCTCAGCCATTTGGGCCTTCTCGTCTGTCTACCACCTATGTGTCCCCTTTGCCACCCTGCATTGGTGAGTGCTGAGAGCGTGACTCTGACACGCCTCTGTGCCCTGCCACACCCATCCCCACCTGAGCCAGGCCTGCGCCCAGCTCCTCCATGCTGGTAAAGAAAGGGAAGATGGGAAGGCTGTTCACCCTTTGTGAGCGGCTCAATAGTGTCCATTATGTAAGAATAGTTCGTACGTTTGAGCAACATACAATAGTCAATACATTTATAATTGTGAAAGTAAATTTGATCTTTTATGAAAGCATTTAGCAATGAAAAAGTAAGCATCCAACCACTTAAAACATATTTGTGTGTGTGTGTGTGTGAGAGAGAGAGAGAGAGAGAGAGAGACAGCTGAACTTGAAAGTTGTAAAGAACTTCAGAGGTCTCTTAAATGGTTTCAGATTTGAGGCCCTCAAGACTGTGTGCTCAGGATACAGCACTGAGTGAGCAGAGTTGCTCTGGATGAAGAGAGGCTGGGAAGGAGTAGGGCAGACTCTTTTCAAGAAATATTCCTTAGGGATCCCCAGAGCATCACCTGAACACCACTGGTCTGGTCCAACCCCTTAAGCTCTGGGCAAGAGACAGCAGGCTTTACCAACCACTTTGCTATTTGCTAACAGCAATTTCCAATGTTTGGCCACATAGATTTGTCCACTGTTCACGGTTGATCCATGACCAGGAAGCACCCACAGGGCCCAGCCGCAACCAACAGACTAACATAGAACAATAAAAATGAGTCAACCACAGCTATACACATCGACGTGGATGAATTCCAAAAAGAGGGCTGAGTGAAAGAAACAGGTCAGAAAAGAATACATACAATTTGATAAACCCTCCAGTGGCTTCCCATATCATTCTGGGCAATGCTGAAAGCACTTACAAACACCCACTCAGCTCAGCAGACTGCGCCCTCTGACCTCCTCGCCTACTGCTTCCCTCCCATGCCCTGCAGCTCACCCCTACCCCAGCCATGCTGGCCCCCTCGAATACGCCAGGCACACTTCCCATGTGGCATCTATGCTTGCTGTTCCTTCTGCCTGGGACAGTCTCCCTTCGCATATCCAGTTACTCTCTCCCTCAACCCCTTTCTTCTTTACTCAAAGACTAGCCTCTCAATGAGGCTCTCCCTCACCACCTGCCTTGGGGTTGCAATAGCCACCCCTCCCCAACACGCCCTGTCCCTCTTCCCTGCTTGGTTTTTCTCCCTGGCACTTATCATACCATGTACTTATCTCGTTTATCTTATCCCCTGTCTCCATCTAAATAGAATGGAAGCTCCATGGGGGTAGGGATTTTGATTTGTTTTTTCACTGCTGGGTCCCCAGAACCTAGAACGGTGCCTGGTACATAGTAGGCACTCAGTTAATACTTCTGGATGAATGACTGAATGAACAAATGAATGATATTCCTAGAATGGCCTCAAGAGGCAACCAAAAGTGCCGGCCAACCAATGACAGGAAGAAGCACTCATTTCCACTTATCCTGGATGAGAAGAGTCATTTTTGGCAGCCTGCCTCTGACATAATTCCAGTTGACAGATAAACAGATGAACCCACTTAGGAATCTGGGGATGCTCATCCTGCAAAGGGTGTTAGCATGCTGCCCTCATCACAAGAAAGTGTTTTAAGGAAGTCACAGTACATTTGTTTCCTCATGGAAGTGGCCAATTGGCAACTATTGCCTTCATACTCTTGCCAGCTGGTCCCCTTTGCCATGTTCTATTTACTTAGTCATTCAACAAACATTTGTGGAGCAATGTCTAAGTGACAGGACTGCACTAGGGCATCATGTGCATAACTTTCCTCTTTTCAAATTTATTGCATGCAACTGTACTTCATCTTCTTTCTCTCTCTTCTTCCCCCACTCCCCAGGTCCCTGGTTTAATCTTTCTTAATGAAAGTAATACATGTTTATTGTAAAAAGAAATCCAACATCGTAGCATTCTCTACAATAGGAAATGAAATTCCCTTCTTCCTTTCCCTGCTATGGGTCAGCATGGTAATAAAATTTCTTGGCCCTCTCTGCAGGGACGTAGGTGAGAGTGCTCAGGAAAATGGAAAGGTAGTAGAAGGGAGGAGAATTTCCCCAAACCTGGATTACTTTTATATACAAAATGACTTGCTAAGAATCTCAATTTCCAACTGTCTGTAGCATGCCATGCTTGTCAAAAGCTTAGCTAAGGCAGTTGGTATTCAAGAAGGACATCCTAAGGGTCATGCCAGGCGTTCGTTCCTTAGGTTTTCTAAGCTTTATTCCTGCACCTAGGAAGACGGTCAGTAAGCAACACATCTGGACTAGACTACCTTAGCCCCCACATTGTACATTTAGGGTCATGCTTTTTAAGTACATCCTTTTATTAAAGGTCAATATAAAATATGGCCAAAGGGAGATTGTTTCTGCAAATGTTCTTGTCCTCAAAACTGCTCTTGAAGACACCAACCATTTTCTACAGGACACATGTGTGACATTCCTCCAGAGTTCCAGCAGGAAGCTTGACTTTTCTGATGATTTGGTGTGGTGCTGCTTCTTCACCTTCTTTCTCTCTTTTCTCTTTTTTCCCCTGCTTTCCCACTCCTCTTCTCTTTCCGATAATAACATAATGCATCATGTCACCCTTTTTGCCTAAGTTGCCAGGAAGCTCTGATCAACTTTTTAGTCAACAGCATCTGTTTCCTTTGCCTAGGCACTCTTTCTTGCATGATTCTAGCCTTTTCATTCTGCCATTTTAAAAAGCTCCCTCGATACTTTTTTCTTTTTTTACAAATAGGAAGAAACGTAAATAAGACATTAACAAACAGCCCAATGCTGACATTTTACAATTTGGAGGTAAGGAAAATAAGGCCCAGAAAGGTTGCCTTTGCTAAGAGCTACAAATAGCTAGTTAGTAGAAGCTTTCAGATGAAAGCCTGAGGGTTCCTGCCCTTTCTGTTACCTGAAATTGTTTCAACTTAAAGACTAATATTTCTCTTGCCTTCGCAGGTTATAGATATCCACTCAGCGTGTTTTCCTTTTAATTTGGCTCTTGGGAAGGGAAACCAAGGCAGTGGTCTCTTTGCTCTTCTCTCTAACCATCAGCATCAAGGCACAAGGTTGGCAGAGCTCAAGAGAGAAAGAGACGTGTTCTCACCTCATTTCACTTCTACATACGGGGAGGCTCAGCTCCAGCAACCTATCCAATCCACGTGAGACTTCAGATATAGTTATAGAGATATGAACCAAATAGCTTTAGAAGTCAAAATGGGCCAGGCACAGTGGCTCACACCTATAATCTCAGCACTTTGGAAGGGGGAGGTGGGAGGATCACTTGAGCCCAGGAGTCTGAGGTTATAGTGAGCTATATGATGATGCCACTGCACTCTAGCCCAGGCAACACAGTGAGACCCTGACTCAAAACAGGCAAACAAACAAACACACAAAAAGAAGTCAAAATGTTCCTAAGTACTGTGTTTTTGGTGTGGACTGGACTATGAGGTCACCAAAAGGAAAGAAAGAATAAGTTTAATGCAAGATGAAGAATTCTACATTTTAAAGTTTTAAAAATGGTAATTTATATCCCTAAACCAAGTGTGATCAGTTGGATTTAAAATAATAATTTCTGCCTAAAATATTAATACAAAGTAAAAATTCCTATTTGCAACTTTATGTTTCCATATATGGAAATAAATGGCCAATGGAAAGATGGGTCCAGGAGATACTCGGTTGGATAAATGTTTAGAATGGTCTGATGGGGGTTTATAAGTGCCATGGAGGAGGGGTCACAGCTGGGAGCAAACAGTGTGACACAGCCATGATCCATCCACCTAAAGTGCCACAGTGTGTAGGGGCTTTGGAGGCACAGAGATGACCCTGGATTCTAGTCCTCCCACTAGTGTGAACTAGACATGTTTTCTAAGTTCTTTGAGCTTCAGCGTTCCCATCTATAAAATGGGAAGAACCCCAGAACTGTGCAGAGGATTTAATAAGGGTTCACATACAATGTGAAGCACGTAGCACAGTACTGACTTAAGTGTTCAACTAATTGTAGCTATTACCATTATAAGTCAAGCTAGAGCAACTGTCTTAGCCAGACAATAGCTACCTTACTTAGCCAACTAGGCAAGAATCATAAAGAAAAACCTGAGAGGACACAGTAGTTACAGAAGGTACTAAAACAGGTGCTGGGTAAATTGGCAGAGGACAGACTTAACTCCTTGGAGCTGAAGTGCTGCAGAGATGACAAGTTTTCAGACTAAAACCGATCCAGACATATGTTGGGATGAATCAAATCAATGAATAAACTCTGTACCTGGTCATTGTCTAACTTTATCGTCCTTATATATCTTGTAGCCAAGGGGCCAAGGTTTCTTCACACTGTCATCAAGTCATAAGTGGCTGGCTGAGCACAGACTGTGGCAGAGTTCGTCCAGAGAGTGACAATGCAGAAAGATCCCAGGCACCACCCGAGGAGAAGGAACCCTGACAAACGGGGTGGCCGGCAGCCCTGAGTCTTGTGGGCTACAGCTGGGGGAGTGCCAGCTTCCATGGGAGGCGGGAGGTGGTGAAGTTCTTGGCTCAGTTTTGTCACAGACAGTGATCTGGATCTGAATGTGAAAACAGCTTGCCAGAAACTTTCTGTTACAGGAAGCACACTGGAAGGCAATGAAAGATTAAACTGCTACATATCCTTTAAAGGCATCACTGTTATCTTCGTGGGGGTGGGTGGGGGGCAGAGTACTTGCAGTCAGGAATATATAAAGTTGATAAAAGGAATATGGGAGTTTTCCCTTTGTGTAAAACATCTTGACTGATGGAGCTAGAGGGTCCAGATGTTTATTATTTTGGACACATTCTACACGTGGTAGTCACATGAAACAAATACTGTGCTCTATAACATGTGTAAGTTGATCTTACGTGTATGGTTGCTCTTATTTGTTAATTTGAAGAGCAAAACTAAATATTTAACGTTTAAGAGAACAAACACACCAAGAACCAGGTGAAGAACAAACAAATACACGAAAAGAACAAACTGAAACCAAGCTGGATTTTGTCTTGAACTTGGCAGAAAGGGAGGCCTTTGATTTTGTGCCTGATACTTTGAATGGTTATCTGCAGGATTTTAATTTTTTTACCAATTCTTTCTTCATATTTCTTTAAGTTTTGGAAAGGAAATTCCCCTAAAATATCTATAGTCATTTTTTCCTTTGAGTATCTCAGCAACAACAAAACAATCATAACAAATGTTTCACTTGAGGCTCATATAATCATTCAATGTCATACAAGCATTAAAATAACATATGTTGTTAAAAATTTCATCAAGATTAGACCGAAATTCTTCAGAGGATATTTTTCAGTGGGGCAAAGTTAAATAAACAAATGAAATTTTAGGTCTTTCTATTTCTCTTTATTTTGTGAAAGGACATACCTTTTTAAAAGGTAAACTTCTTATTTTAGAATATTTTTAGATTTACAGGAAAATATGCAAGAATAGTACAGAGAATTCCCATACACCTGGCATCCAATGTCCCGTTTTATTAATGTCTTAGCTTAACATGGTACATTTGTCACAATTAATAAAATAGTATTGGCCGGGTGCGGTGGCTCACGTCTATAATCCTAGCACTCTGGGAGGCCGAGGTGGGAGGATTGCTCAAGGTCAGGAGTTTGAAACCAGCCTGAGCAAGAGCAAGACCCCGTCTCTACTAAAAATAGAAAGATATTAATTGGCCAACTAAAAACATAGAAAAAATTAGCCAGGCATGGTGGCGCATGCCTGTAGTCCCAGCTACTCGGGAGGCTGAGGCAGGAGGATTGCTTGAGCCCAGGAGTTTGAGGTTGCTGTGAGCTGACGGCATGGTACTCTAGCCCAGGCAACAGAGTGAGATCCTGGCTCAAAAAAAATAAACAAAATAAAATAAAATAAAATAGTATTGATACATCATTATTAACTAGATTAACTAATACTTCCTTAATGTCTGGCATGGCACCACCAGATGCTCCAGGATCATCCTATATATTTTCTACATCAGTCCTAGAATTGGCTATTTCTCCAAGGAGCTCTGGTTTCTTTTATTGGAGAATGGTATTAGAAACCACGATCTGGGCACAAGGTATGCTTGTTGCTACTGGGATGTCAGCTGTTTTCATGCCCTCTCAGATGACAGAGTGAGGAAATATATGTATGTATACTAACCTACTTATCCACATGTACCTATAAATATTTCCATATGTAACCATTTCTTTAAAAATTTTAAAAATTTTTTCTATTATTTCAAAATATTATGAGGGTACAAATGTTTTTGGTTACATGGATTGTTTTTGTTATGCTTGAGTCAGGGTTATAAGTGTGCCCGTCACCCCGATAGTGTTCACTGAACCAATTAGGTAGGTTTTTGCCCATTCCCTCCTGCCCCCTCCCCACTGCTTGATTTCAACTGAGTTTTACTTCCCTCTGTGCACAAGTGTGCTCATCAGTCAGTTCCAATTTAATAGCAAGTACATGTGGCATCTGTTTTTCCATTCTTTAGATGCTTCACTTTGAATAAGTGGAATAGTTCCATCCAAATTGTTGCAAAAGGCCTTAATCGATCCTTCTTCACGGCTGAGTAGTACTCCATGGTATACATATACCACATTTTGTTAAGCCACTCATGTATTGATGGGCACTTGGGTTGACCTCACATCTTTGCAATTGTGAATTGTGCTGCAATAAACATTCGAGTTCAGGTACCTTTTTGATAAAATGACTTCTTTTGCTTTGGGTAAATACTCAGTAGTGGGATTGCTGGATCAAATGGTAGGTCTACTTTTAGTTCTTTGAGGAATCTCTATATGGTTTTCCATACAGGTTGTACTAATTTGCAGTCCCACCAACAGTGTATAAAGGTTCCTTTCCATCTACATAAACACCAGTATCTATTGTTTTTGAACTTTTTAATAAAAGCCACTCTAACTGGTGTAAGGTGATATCTCATTGTGGTTTTAATTTGCATTTCCCTGATGACTAGTGCCATTGAGCATTTTTCATATGTGTATTGGACATTTTCTCTATCTTTTTTTGAAAAGATTCTGTTCATGTCTTTTGCCCACTTTTTAATGGGGTTGTTTTGTTTTTCTTGCTGATTTGCTTGAGTTCTTTGTAGATTCTAATTATTAACCTTTATTGGACGTATAACTTGTGAATATTTTCTCCCATTCTGTAAGTTGTCTATTTGCTCTGTTGATTATTTCCTTAGCTGTACAGAAGCTTTTTAGTTTAATCAAGTCCCATTTAATTATTTTTGTTGTTGCTGGGATTGGCATTAGAATCTTCTTCATAAATTCTTTGCCTAGGCTGATACCTAGAAGAGTTTTTCCAACATTTTCTAGCATTCTAATAGTTTCATGCCTTACATTTAAATCTTTTCTCCATCTTGAATTAATTTTTGTGAGTGGTGAGAGGTAGGGGTTCTGTTTCATTCTTCTGCATGTGGCTATCCAATTCTTCCAGCACCATTTATTGAATATGGCTTCTTTTCTTAAATTATTGAGATATGTTTTGTAGCCTAAGATATGGTCAATCTTGGAGAATGTTCCATGTGTTGATGAAAAGAATGTATATTCAGTAGTTTTTGGGTAAAATGTTCTATAAATGTCTGTTAGCCTCATTTGTTCTAGAGTCCCATTTAAGTCCAGTGTTTCTTTATTTATATTCTGTTTGCATAATCTGTCCAGTTCTGTTAGTGTGGTGTTTAAGTCCCTAGCAATTATGATGTTGTTGTTTATCTCTTTGCTTAGATCTAGTAGGGCTTGCTTTATGAACCTGTGTTAGGTGCATAAATATTTAGGATTGTTGTGTTTTCTTGTTGAATTGCTCCCTTTGCCATTATATAATGACCATCTTTGTCTTTCTTTACTACTGTTGATTTAAAGTCAATTTTATCTGACAGGAGAATGACTACACCTGTTTTCTTTTTGTTTGCACTTGCATGGAATAGTTTCAGGAAATGAATTAAAAATTCACTAATGAGATTGACATATTAAGAAAAACCAAACAGAACTTCTGGAAATGAAAATTTATTTATGAAAACACAAAACACAGTGAAAAGTTTTAAGAATAGACTAGACCAGGCAGCAGAAAGAATCTCAGAACTTGAAGACAACTCTTTAGAATTAAATCAGTCAGTCAAAAATAGAGAACAGAAAATTAAGAGGAATGAACAAAGCCTACGAGAAATACAGGATTATATAAAATGGCCAAATACAATAATCATACGCATCCATAAGAGTGAAGAAGAAAATGCACAAGGGCTGGAAAACCTCTTTGAGGGAATCATTGAGGAAAACTTTCCTGCCCTGGTCTTGCTAGAGATTTAGATATCCAGGTACAAGAAGCTCAATGAACACCTGGGAGATTCATTGCACAGAGGCAATCACCAAGACATATAGTCATCAGACTGGCCAAAGTCAACGAAGGAAGAACTCCCGTGAGCTGTGAGATGAAAACATCAAGTAACTTACAAAGGAAAGCCCATCAGGGTAACTGCAAACTTCTCAATTGAGACCTTACAAGCCAGAAGGGACTGGGGCCCCATCTTTAGTTTTCTTAAACACAACTTCCAGCCTAGAATTTTGTATCTCGCAAAAACTATGTTTCATATATGAAGGAGAAATAAAGACTTTTTCAGACAAGCAAACACTGAGGGAATTTGTCAAGACTAGACCTGCCCTGCAAGAAACACTCAGAACTGCATTATACATGGTCAGCACAATAGACACCCACTGGTATAAAACCACCCAAAAGCTAAAGCTCAGAGCTCATATAGAACAATAGCACAAGACATAAAACAAAGCAATAAGGTACTACCTAACAGGAGGAACAGAATAGCATCCCTCATATCAATTCTATCAATCAACGTGAATGGTTTGAATGTCCCACTCAAGAGACTTAGGTTGGCTGAATGGATGACAAAATAAAACCCAAGTATCTGCTGTCTCCAGGAAACACATCTAACCAACAAGGACTCATATAGATACAAGGTAAAGGGATGGAAAAAATATTTCCATTTGTAACCATCTTTATAACACACCAAATATTAGTTCATTCTGATGTTAAGGAGACAACTTTTGGCTTGTCTGTTTCTCACACCTTTTAGTTTTTATCATGGAAAAAAGTAAATTTCAAATTTGAAGAATGTTGAAATTAGTGCTTTATCAGTTTCCCATCCCTGTCACCCTCACCATAGCGGGGCATATCAGACAGCCAGTCCTCTTCACTACTGCACAGTCATGCTAAATGCCTTACCCTGGGGACACTGCCCCGTAGGCCTGCATTTGTTTTTCCCATAGGACGTCACACCGTCTGTTGTACTGACTTCATTCCTGCTGAATACCATCACGTTGGGTCTTTTTTCTATAGAAAACTGATTCACACTTGATGATTTACATCTTGGCCATTTATGTGTTTCTGTGAAAAGTCCAAACACTGGAGCCAAAACAAACTCCAGAATGAATCTAAGGCAAAACTTTCTTGATGTTTCAGATTTGTTATAACTCATCTTGCCAAGATGTAGGGGAAAAAAAATGAAACATCTAGTTTATGTGGGGAACACGTTTTACAAATAAGTGGGCATGATCATTAGCATCATACACAGCAGCATTTCTTCCTGGGGTATCACACTTTACAGATCACAAAGCACATCTGCCATGCTGTTTCATTTCTATTTCTACCTTCGCAACCATCCTGAGAGAGTGGTAGGGCAGGAGCTGCTGTCACATTTACAAATGAATAGACTGAAGTTTGTGACAAGTGCTGGTGAGGATGTGGGGTGACTGGAACTCTCACATGTTATTGCTGTGAATGCCAAATGATATAGCCAATCTGCACAACACTTTGCAAAAGAGTGTAATATTTACCCAAGAGATATTCACCTGCTTAAGAAGATTTTTAGTGGCTTAATTCATAATTGCAAAAAAGCTGGAAATAATCTAAATGTCCTTCAACTGGTAAATGCATAAATAAACTACAATAGATCCATATAATGGAATACTACTCAGAAAAAATTATTGATACATGCAGTAACATTGATGAATTTCCAATGCATCATGCTAAAAGCAAAAATCCAGGCTCAAAAGGCTCCCAAAAGTGAGATTTCATTTATACTACATCCCAGAAAAGGCAAAAGGATAAAAAGGGAAATCAGATCAGCAATGCCCAAAGATTTGAGGTCAGGGGAGGAATGACTACAAAGGGGGAAAACAGAACTTTTGGAATGAGAGGAACATTCTCTATCTTGATTGTGCTGGTGATTATACAACAGTAAGCATTTGTCAAAACTCAAACTGAATACCAAAAAGGGTGAATTTTACTGTACATAAATTGTATTTCAATCTAAAAAGGAAAGAAGATAACTGAAAAAGGACGGGTGAAAAGCAAGGTTCATAGAAGTTAAGTTACCTACTAAGCAACTTGTTCATAGTCACCAAATAAAACCAGGAATTGAACCCAGGTCTTCTACCTTCAAGTCCAGAGTTTTTCAGCTGAGAATGAACACATGTCTAGAAAACAGCTGATTTTATCTCTTCCCTGTTTATACACACAATCCCAGAGAGAGTGGGAATCTTAAGTGCTGACACTTCTCTTCTTGTCCATACTTGGAAGCAGAGCTCTCACTTTTCCTACCTAGGACACACATACATGCTCGAGGACTTAGAATGACAACAGTCAACCTATGAAGGATGAAACTGTATCTTAATGTCACAATTCATCATCAGAAATATTGCCAGAAGGGATCTGAACAGAGATTTCTCCAAAGCAGATATACAAATACAAGCACATGAAAAGATACACAACATAAATAGCCATATAGGGAAATCAAATCGAAACCATAAGGAGACATCACTTTGTATCTAATAGGATGGCTATAATCAAAAAGACAGAGACGAGCAAGTATTGATAAGGATGTGGAGAAATCAGAACCCTCATACATTGCTCCTGGGAATGTAAAATGGTGAAGCCACTTTGGAACACAGTTTGGCAATTCCGCACAATGCTAAACTCTGAGTGATCATATGATCCGGCAATTCTACTCCTAGGTATATACCCAGGAGAAATGAAAGCATATGTTCACACAAAATTTTTTATTTAAATGTTCATAACAGCATTATTCATAATAGCCCAAAGTGTAAGCAATCGAAATGTCCATCAACTGATGAATAAAGTATGGAATATGCACATGATGAAATATTATTCAGGATAAAAGAAATGAAGTACCGATTCATGCTACGACATTGATGAACCTTGAAAACATTATGCTAGATGAAAGAAACCTGACACAAAAGGCCACAGATTGTATGAGTCCATTTATGTGAAATGTTGAAAATAGGCAAATCCATAGAGATATAAAAGAGATGAGTATTTTTCTTGGGTTAAGGGAGGAATGAGGAATGACTGATAATAGACTGATAAATACTTTCTTCTTGGGGTGATGAGCATATTCTAAAATTGATTATGGTGATGGTTATATAGCTCTGTGAATATACAAAAAAACCCCACTGAACTGTATGTACACTTTAAATGTATATACTGTAAGGAATGTGAATTCATCTCAATAAAGCTGTTACAAAAATCAAACTGAAAAACAGGCAAACAAAAAGGAAGTGTTGCTAGAGGCAGAGAAAGCACAGGGGGCAGGGAGTCCCACCTCATTTTACCTAAGTGGGGCCTTTTCTCTCAGGCTATAGATTCTCCCCTCCCACCCCAAGAGCTTTCCCCTCACTCTTAGCTGGGGGTGCAGTTTATCAGGAGCTGCGTTTTGTGCACTAGGTGGACGGTGCCCTCTGGAATTGCCTGGTCTTTGCCACTTCCTGCAGAATGCAACAGTGAGTCGTCCACGTTGGCAGATGTGAAAGGGGCATGAAGGGCTTAATGGGGGAGAAAACAGGACAGGGACATTATGGAGACAAGCCTTGAATGTGGTTAAAATGCCTGCACACTCCTTGGTCAGCACTAAGGAGCTCAACAATTAAGAGCAGAAGGTACCTCTTACTATTGCCACAGGGGACAAAAAAATGAGTGTGAAAATCAAATGAATGAGTGTAGCTGTTTGTTAATAATTGTCACATGACTCCGCAGGAAAAGGATGGCAAAACTATTAGCCAAAATAGGATATTTAGTTCTGTGTAGATTTTTATTAGCAGAATATCTGGTTTTCTCCTTGGCACAGATAACAAAAAGTCACTTGTATTTGACTACCTGATAGGTATCTTGCCTTGTTTGGAGTAAGAATAGTAACCAAGTTTCTCTGTCTAGCTTGAAATCCTACTGGAATAGCGTTACACTTTAAAACAGTGTGAAGTAAACATTTTTTGACTATTACGAGGTGTTAATAAAGAAATCACTGTAAGACGCAATAAAAACACTTGCTTTTTTACAAAGACAATCTCATGCCACACTTTTTGTGGGTGTAGCCTGCTTATCTCATCCATTGGTTGGTGACCAAGCTATTGAGCGCCCAGCAGGGAAGCCCGCCTTGTGTTTATATGACAGGAGAGAGAATTAGCTTCAACTTACTTGCAGAAGTGGCTTTCAGAGGAAGGGATTTGACAAAGTTGTTAAACCCAGTGGAGGCAGGAGAGGAAAGCTGGGCTGGTTATGTATCTGAGACTGTCATTTTGAAATTCGTTTTGGCCCCCAGAGTATAAATACACTTCAGTATTTTTGTTAGGATTGCCAGAAAATCAGCAAGTGTTCACTTTCTTTTGCCAACAAAAGCATGACTCTCCGTGCAAAAATTCTCTGCACATTTATAAACAAGAACATTCAGAAAATCCCCTCTTGCTGAGAGATATGACAACAGATACATTTAACTGTGCGGTAAAATAAAGCAGATACTGAGAATACCATTGGGTTTATCGAGCACGGGAAAAGCTTTCATGTCTCCCTTCTGCATCAAACTTACGCACGTCTATCACAAAAAAACACCTTCCCTGTACTCTGCTGGTCTGATGAGCCATCTTTCTGGTTTTCACCTTCGCTTGCTGTCAGTCGTCTCCAACAGGCATTTTCTAACCCATTATCTACGTTTTCTCACCATTGCACCCTAGTTTCCCACTCCTGTAGGCTATTGTGTTGGCGTCTCCAAGTGATCCATGACCTCTTGCCCAAATCTCAGGCAAAAACTTTCCTCTCTCACAGAATCTTCCAGTTGAGAAAAGACCACTGGAAAATCTTGATCAGGAGTTGGCACACTTTTCCTGTAAAGGGCCAGATGATAAATATTTTCGGCTTCTTAAGCCATTTGATCTTTGCTGCAACTACTCAGCCCTGCCATTGTAGCACAAAAACAGCCACAGACAACACATAAACAAATGAGCATGCTTGTGCTCCAATAACATTTTATTTATGGACACTGAAATTTGAACTTCATACAATTTTCACCTATCACAAAATATTCTTCTTCTTTTGATTTTTAAAAATTGTTTAAAAATCTAAAAACCACTCTTAGCTCACAGGATGTGTAAAAACAGGTGGTGGGATGGATTTGGTTTGGCCTAGGTCAACCTCTCAACCAAAACCAGGAGTTTCTTCCCAGCTTTGCAACTAGCCAGCCAGGCTCTGTGCAAAATTCCTCCAGCTATAAGAAGCTCACTACTTCAGAAGACAGCCTATTCCAGGGCAGATGAAATGACTATTCCTAGCTATTCCTGCAAAAGACACAAAGAATAACTCGATTTCAACTTCATGGCAACCCTTCAAATGCTGAAGTGTCCCTATCCTGACCATCTTAGAAGTCTTCCATCTAGGCAAAACAATCCAAGTTTTTTCCAACTGCTGTTGTACTACATGTTTTTATTTGTTTGTTTGTTGCAGGGGTGTGTGTGTCCTCTCTGTTCAAGTCTGTAGAAATTCTTCTGCAATTGTCGACCCAGGATGCAACACTTCAGGTGCACCCAGTTTAGGGGACAAGTGAATAATACTGTGTCATTCCACAATCTGTTTGCCATTCTGAACACTTGGTGCACTTCTCAACTTCCTTGGCTCAGGATAATGTGATACTCATCTTTTAAATTCTTCTGCATTGGTCTTTCATCACCCCTACTGCCTGATTCTCTGGTGATGCCGCATTCTCCTTCTCACTGGATCCTTTTTTTTTTTTTTGGAGACAGAATCTCACCCTGTTGCCCAGGCTGGAGTGCAGTGGCATCATCATCATAGCACACTGTAGCCTCCAACTCCTGGGCTCAAGCTATCCTCCTGCCTCAGCCTCCTAAGTAGCTGGGATTACAGGCATGAGTCACCACGCCCAGCTAATTTTTCTATTCTTTTGTAGAGATGGGGTCTCACTCTTGCTCAGGCTGGTCTCAAACTCCTGGCCTCAGGTGACCCTCCCACCTTAGCCTCCCAGAGTGCTAGAATTATAGGTGTGAGCCACCACGCTGGCCTGGATCCTGTTAATATCTGCCATGACAATAGATATTACCCAAGCTTGATCCTCAAAGCTTCTCTCTCACACCTGATGTCTTAGAAAACAGATGAATTCTCAAGGCTAACTCTTCCCTTCTATAGGGACTATTTGAAAACTGTATTTGCAGCCGCTGTTAGTACATGAGCTGCAGCCTCCTACCTGTAGGTATCTACTTAAAGATAGTACTTTACTCTCACTCTAAAACCTGCACGTGCCAAACTGGATATTGCCTCATAAGATAATGACAACGATGATAATGATAATAGCAGTACTAATAGAAATAGCAATTAATATTTGCTGAGCACCTACTATGTGCTAGGCACTACCTGAGCTAAGGATTCATTACCTTACTAAACCTTTACAACAACCTACAAGGAAACTATTCTTAGTTCTCTTTTACAGTTGAGGAAATAGGCTCAGAGAAGCAAAATAATCTAGCCAAACCCCCTGCTAATAAGTAACAGGGTCAGGATTGTGTGTCTGAATCAGAGCACGTGCTCTTGACCGAATATTCATTCATTCAACTCATCTTGGAAATATCCAGCCCTCACTGGCCTGGAGGCCCATGGGTGGTGCGGGGAGGCTGGGATATATGTCAACTCTCAGGTAATTTAAGTATTTCACATGTGTATGTTTTGTTCCTTAATATTTTTTTCCCCTTTGGCAGTTTTTAAGAGCAGTTTGTTCTGCAAAACTGGAGAAAGATCAGGAAAATAAAGTTCACGTTGAATACATTTGAGAAATGCTGGTGAATTAAAAGGCTCTTTATGGCTGGGCTCCTTGAACCTTCAATATGCTAATGTGCTTTGGGAATATATCTACACAAGGGAGAAAAGAGCTGCAAAGAGGTTTCTGGAACCTACTGGACCACACATATTTTTTCCTTTTCCTCCTGCACATGTTAAGAAACTAGAGTTCTGCAGAGCAACTTTTAGGAAAAGCTACTCTAGGCGTGTCTATCAAAATGCTACGCAGGCAGCAGGAGTGAAAGGCAGCAGTGACGGAGGGGAGGCACCCAGGACGTGGAGTCAGAATGACAGGTTGGTGTCCCAGAGCCACATGCAGAGTAACGTATTATATAAAAATTAAATGTGACGATATATGTAAAGAGCTCTGTATATGTGCACAGGTGTGGTATCAATGTGCACATTAGTTGATAAATGGTTTAAATTTAAGTATACTTTAAAATTTTCCCCCAAGATTGACTGTTGGTTTCTATAGCTAAAAGTTAAGAAAACATATTTTACATAGTAATAGAAAGCATCTTGGAAAGTATTAGATTGAAGGACTATAAATATATAGATTTTTATTCTCTTTCCCTCTAGGAAGTATTTGTTGCATTTATACATTTGATTGATCCAAACACGAGACAACTGTACTTTTCATTGAAGAGAATATTTTACAAATAACAAAATGACTCATAACAAGATATGATAACTTTGACATGAATGAGGGTTCTTGGGGTTGGAGAGAGATGTGGTTTAAGGGAACTGGGGCCTCACGGTAGCTGTGGGTACCTAGGGAAAGGTGGCGGGGGAGAGAGACTAGGAGACAGGGGTGTGGCGGCTGGAAACGTCAACAAACCTCTTGGCTGCATTTCTGTCCAGGGCCAGTCCTGCATGTTTTCTGCCCTAATGATTTACACACAGTTTTAGCGTCTGTATAACTTTTAAAGTATGAGGTGTGATGAAAAGGAATGACACTTGTGTTCACGTGAGGCTTATGGAATCTGAATCGCGGCATTAAGATCTCACCTTGTAAGTCCATGTGGCCAGGCCCGTGTGCCAGGGCAGGAGAGACCCAGACCCCATCGCTCACAGCATCTGTCCTGCTTTCACTTGCGGCTGGATCCTCATCCTTTCCCTGCTCCTTCTCTGGCTCTTGGGGAACACGTGGCCAAGCTGCTCTGGGAGGCTGAGGCATTAAGGCCCAGGTCCACCTCCTCCGTGACTACAGTTTCCTAAAGCGGGTTCTGTAATAGCACCAAGCCCTCTGACACTCAATCCCCAAGTATTTTTGTAAAATGCTGCATTTTGGCAGAGTCCTCATGTATATTAACATAATAAATAACATGAAAAGTCTTTCAATGAAAAAAACAACTTATTTATCATTGTTTGCCTAACATGTGGCTTACGTGTTAGACCTTGGTAGACTTTGGGGCGCTATTTTTCCACAGAATGAGTATTGACACCCCAGAGAATTTGCATTGGGAGACGCTGTCCTAGTCCCACTTGATTACTTCTAAAATCCCTCAAACAAACTAGCATTTTATACCCCTATTTTTTTTTGGCGATAGAGTCTTGCTCTATCACTCAGGCCAGAGTTCTGGAATGCAGTGGCATGATCATAACTCATTGCAACCTTGAACTCCTGGGCTCAAGTGATCCTCCTGCCTCAGCCTCCCAAATAGCTGGGACTACAGGTGCCTGCCACCACCCCTGGCTAGTTTTTACATTTTTTATTTTTTGTAGAGACGGGTCTCACTATGTTGCCCAGGCTGGTCTTGAACTCCTGGCCTCAAGCGATCCTCCCACCTCGGCCTCCCAGCGTGCTGGGACTACAGATGTGAGCCACTGCACTCAGTGCTCCCCCATTTCTTTAATCATGGTATTTCCCATGACAAATATTTTATTTTGCAAATAGATGCAGTATTATATTTACAGCAATATATCGGACAGTTTGGGCTTTAGGGTCACAAAAGCCTCAGTTTCATCTTGATTTAGACACTTTCTAGCTATGTGATATCAGGCAAATGATGGAACCTTTCTCAATCTCAGTTTCCTTATTTGTAAAACAAAACTACGTGATTTCCATCTTTCAGGGTTGTGTGAAAGCTAAATGAGATTAGGTCTATAAAGTGTTTGACAGTACCCAGCGCGAGGCACAGAATTAACAGCAGCCCCAACACTAATTTCTCCATCATCATCATCACATAAACAAATGGAAGAAAAATTAGACATCCTCGAGTTGTTAATTGCCAAACTAACTACATTTTTTCTTTTCTTTGACAGGATAATTTGATTTGCATATCAACTATATGTCTTGGTTTTAGGAAGTGATTTCAGAGAGTATCTCAAGTTATGCCTTGAGACAAAGTGGAGAAATACTTGTTGCATGATTGTGAGTTAAGGAGCATCACATCTAGCTTAAAAATATTTTGTAAAGAGGGGGTTAATGGTTCAAGGCCAAACTAATGAACAGTCTCTAGTGATGTGCCGTAAGGCTTTCTATTCATTCCTGTTTGGTTTGACATTTTTACCAACAGTTTGAATAAATATATGAGACATATTTATAAAACCTGAATATAAAAAAATCAGAGGTGATAGTTAATTCAATACATAGCTGAATTAAAATTCAAAATTACTTTGATTAACTTGAATACCCCAAATTAAAATTTAATAGACTTAAACATAAAATATTATACTTGTGTGAGAAAACAACAAGTAAAACAATCTACGCACAGAGAAAAGATGAGCTTGATGGCCGTTTGTATGCTAGAAGTCTAGGGTTTTAGTTGACCATAAGCTGGGCTAATAATTAAACGTAGTTGACAGAAAAAAGTAATCAATTTATCAGGCCCTAAGAACAGGAGAATGACTCAGCTGCAAAAAGGGAGAGTCACTGTTCAGAACTGATTACGGAGTCTCATGTTTACATATGAAAAAATAATGTAAGTTTTAAAGATAGGGAGAGTATCCAGCCTCAAGAGAACCAAACCAGAGGAAGAAAAAATTTGTATTATTCCTCTAGGGACTGACAGGTGGAATTTTTGAGGAGGAAGATTTCAGTATGGTTTAAGGAAGAATTTTAAAACAAATCAAGCTCCATCATCATAACAGGCTTGTTGAAATGGAGTGAAGTCCATCTTTAAAATATTTTAGCAAAACCTGGGCAAGAAGTTGTAAGGGAGGGATTCCTACACTTGGTGAATGATGTTAATCCATGACATTCCTCCAAAACCACACTGATGCTAAAATTTGTAAGTGTGCTCGGCAAAAGCTTTCCCAACTTCCCAGGCTCTGAAGGCTTTGGTCATCCTCAAGGGAGATGTGCCTGTGTGGTTGCTCTCTCTTCAGCTCTCATGGTATGCACCGTCTTTGTTTCTCAGGCATGAATCACGCTAGTTACCATTTATTGAGAACCTATTCTGTTCTCAGTGATGCTATGTACATTATCTTGAACGTCTCCATAACCATGTGAAGTTGATAAAATCGTCTCATTTTATACGTGAGAAATACAAAGCTGAAATGGGTTAAAATTATCCTATTTTATAGATTAGAAACACAGGTAAGTGCCCAGGGTCCCATAGTAAGTGGCAGAACCCCAGGTTCATACCCAGACTTAATGATAGAATCATTCTCTTTCCCTTAACCCATGGTTCTTCTCACACAATAATTAATGCTTGGCATTGCTTTTTCTTTCCATGTGTATATTTATTCAATATTTTATGTCTTATATATTTGTACTAGACTGTAAATTCCTTGAACGAAGGACCATGTCTTATTTTTCTTAGTATTTCTAACAGCACCTATTTCAATGTGTATGCCAGTTGGCCTTATTCATTAAATGCTAATTTATTGAGCATCTCCCATACAGTTGCCACGATGCAAAGAACCAAAGATAGAGCAATGAACAAGTCAGAAAAGTTTCTAGTCTAAGGAGATAGAAAAAAATAAAACAAACAAGTCAATGGCTTCCTTGATTTTGGGGCTAAGATGTGACCAAGAGAAGTCAGCAGCTGTGGTATGACCCAGGGGAAGAAGGTCTCAGGCAGGGCGCACAGCAACTTCGGAGGCTGTGTGGAGAGAACTAGCTCGGCGTGTCCAGGGAGGAGAATGCAGGTCTGCGTGGCCAGGGTGGGTGGCTGGAGAAGTAGGCAGAAGCAAAATCATGTAGGGTCTAGACATTCTGGATTTTATTTCAGATTCAAAGGGAAGCCCCTGGGGGGGGCCCTCAGCAGGGGACATAAAAGATCCCTTTGGCTGCTGGGTGGAGAATGGATTATTGATTATGTCAGCATGAAGCAGGACTAGAGGTGAGTGCAGTGGTGGCTGGCTCCAACCTGCCTTAGCAGGTGAAGTGCTACAGAGTGGGCCAATTCAGGGTGTGGTTTGTAAGCAGAGCAAATGGGCTTGCTGGTGGTTTAGATGTTGGGGGTTTGGGGAAGGCAGGTAAATCAAGGATGACTCCTAGCTTGTTGGCCTGTGCACCTGGGTTGACATTGAAGCTGCTGAGATGGGGAGGATGGCTGTGTGGGGTGAGTGGAGAATATACCGGTGGTATGTGAGCAGGGGAGAGAGAGGTCAACAGGTCAATTTTGGCCATAGCTGAGATGCCTTCTAGACATGATGATTAATAGATTGTAAGCTCTGTGAGGCAGGGGCTTTGTCTGTCTTGATCTGTGCTGTATCCCCAAAACAGCAGTTAGTACATAGGTTGTAACCCCAAATCTTGTTGAATGAAAAAAGCCAAAGGGAGGCATTGAGAGGACAGTTGGATTTATGAATGTTTAAATCTTTTGGGCAAAGACAGATCCTCGGCAAAGCATAAATACATTCCTCCTTGGTTCTCACGTGTGAAGCAAAGACCTCTAAGATTTCAAAGAGTGGAATTAAACATCCTAATAGGGTCAGTTAATGCAGTTCTGGAAAGAGAATCAGTCTCTAAGTTTACCTGGTTTTTCCCACAGTGCTCGGGGTCATTTAAGTGATCTGACAGCAAAGACCATGGGCGTTAGGAGCTGCTGCACAGCTGCTGGGTCAAGTTCACTATTTCTACTACTAATGCTGCTCAAATATGTCAAAATTCTTATTTGTCTATTTGTAAATTTCCACAGGATCCATTATTGTTTCTGCCAGTCTCGGGGTTGAGGTGTTAAATGATGCCTGCTTTAAACAGAATAAAACAGGCCTCCAGTGGGTCAGTGGGTTTGGCGATTATCTTTCTGGGCTGCTCAAATCCTAGAGTCATGACACGAGCTTTTAGAAGGAGAGCTAAGAGAATTGAGATATCCCATCATAGTAACAAAACAGTTAGAGCATTAAAGGTTTAAAACCAAGTCCTTCACTGTGGTACTGTGACCAAAAAATGAAAAGAATAATACAGAAAGAAGGAAGAAAGAAATAAAAGGAAGGAAAGAAGAAAGGAAGGGAGGGAGGGTTAACACGCCACAATTATTTAATTTACTCTGAACAGTTTTCAGTTATCTGCACTAAGGGAAGACCTCAAACCTTGCATCCTCGCATGGCAGAAAGGCAAGCAGCGGAACACCGAGTGAAGCCTCTTTTATAAGGACCTTAGTCCCATTCATGAGGGAGGGGCCCTCATGGCCTAATCACCTCCTAAAGGCCACACCTCTTAATACCGTCACACTGGCCACATCTGAATTTTGGAGGGGGGGGCATATTTAAACCCCACCTGTTAGAGTAAGAGAACCAAGTTCAAGAGAAAAGTCTTCTTCAGCTTTTGGTTCAAGAGCAAGAGCACCAAGCAGACGAGTCAAGAACACTGGCTCTGGAAGCCAGAACACCAGGGTTCAAATCCGAGCTCTGAAACCGTAGATCATTTGCTGAGTCTCCCTGTCCCTCAGCCTTCTCCTCTGTTAAGTGGGGGTGACCATAATAATAATAATGGAATTTATTATCATCAGTTATTCTGAAAACGCATTATTTTAGTGGTTTTTTGGTAACTAACATCGAACCATTGCTGTGTCTTTGGCCCCCGTTTAGGGCTTTACACCTGTTATCTCTCCGAACACTCACATAAAGCGTTTGAGGTAGGCAGTTACTATACCCATTTAAAGATGAGGGGGAAGATAGTTGACTTGAGGTTACACAGCTGGGCATGGGGATCAGGCCAGCAGGGCAGCTGACTCCAGAGCTGCATCTGAGTGATGGCGCACTGTCACACCCCTCCTCCTTCTCAGCCCCGCCATTCACTGGGCGCTACTGTGGGTGAGGACAGTCCTGTGGGTGCTGATTGCAAGAACCACGAAACATGATTTGCTACCTTCAAATAACCTTCTGCTTAGAAAGCTGCCCTGCACAGCTGAGTGTCTGTGGTTTATTTGCCTACTGCATTTTTCAGTCCAGAAATTTCTGGAGTAAAATATCTGTTACCCAAGAAATGTGCACTGAAACGTTCCCGGGAAAGAATACAACATCTGCTCTCAGAGATGCACCTCCGGGGAGATGTGCTTTGTCAGGGAGAAATTTGGTCTTCCAAAGTGAGCTGAAATTTCTCTCCTCCCGAGGGGACTTTATCAGCAATTTACCCTGTTAGTGTTAAGATGTGAGAAAGAAAGTTTGTATCGCAGCCCTGAGCAGATGATTTGCTTGGCTCTCTGCTTTCATAAAGGGGAGGAAAGCTTTGACAGAAACTTTTCTTAACGTGGTTGAATATACGAATTCAAAAACAATATTTTTTCTACAACATTTCAAGTGAAGGCACATCATGGACATGCGGACACCACCCCTGCCCCAGATCATTATTGTAAATCATGCTTTCTGCTTGCTGTGCTGAAACGGTCTTGCCTTAGCTATGACCAGACAGACTTTTAGATGCTGGAATCTGCCAAAGTCACTGTCATCACTTATGAAGTATATATAAGGGATTCCAGCTTAAAGTACCTAGCTCAAACAGCTCTTCTCTGGCCAGACGGTTTATTTATTCTTACTATTCTGTCCCAGGGAGTTAAGCTGCACCTTGACATTCTTTACAGAGGAGGTGGCCTAAAACTGTTGAACTGACATCTGGTGAAACCTACCAGATGGAAGGAACAAGCGACAACTGAGTGCCACTTTGGGCTGCCCAAGTTTGTGAGGCTGAGGGAAGCTCACTGATGAATGCTCAGATTGACCACGCAGAAGGGGCTTGGGGAAAAGACACCCGGGGCACACAGCCAAGGTGGCAGCCCTGCAGAGGCTGCTGGGGGCCCATAACTGCGGGCCTCAATCCAGGCTCATGACCTGCCCTTGGACCAAAGAAGAGCCCAGATGAAGGGTCTTGCTAAGAACCACCTGACAAGCAAAAATTGCCCTCCGAGGACATAGGAAAAAGTGAACCTGCTATGGCCCCTTGAAAATCACTTCCCAGCCAGAGATATCAAATGTCTGTTAAAGAAAAGAGCGCCTGGCAGTGGTGTGCGTAGCGACAGACAGCTTATAGAGTCACAAGTTGACTTGGGTGATAGACCCTGAGGACCAGCTGTGGATGCAGACCATGAAGAGTTCCAACCCCAAAGATCATCCCTGGGTGAACAAAACGACGAGAGCAGAGGCCACACTGAGGAGGCAGGAGGTCTGAGAACCAGTGACTCAGAACTGTGATTCCAGAATCCTCCCCGCTCACTCCATGTTCCACCACGGTGCTTCTCGAGAAAAGGGGGAGAGACGCACCTCAGTCTCCATCTGCCTCACATCTCTTCTCTGCTGCGTGCGCTAAACTGCATAACCTCTTTGGTAAAATGATCCACAATAAATGCCTTTCAGTCTCTCCTAGAAAATATAAATGGCTTGGGAATTTATTCTAAGAGGCATTTAAAAAAGTAAGATCAAAAGGAATGTGGGCTAGAGGTATAAGGAGGAAGAAAAAGGAGGGGAAAAAAGAACAATATCATTCCTGAATGTCAAAACAAGAGACTTCGTGGGTGGCCAGGCAATAAGCCTGCTCATCCTGAAAGGAGAGAGAGAACACTGGCTGTTTGGAGCTTTAGGTCAAGAATATGCCCAGAGAGAGGTCTGGATTAAGAGGGTTCAGGAAGACCCGTCTCTTAAACCAAGCGAAGCCTATCCCCAACGCAGATCCTGACTACCACCTGCTTGAGGACTGACCCCTTGCACACGTTTCTGGTTTTTTTCTAGGATAAAGAGAAACTACCTTTAAGAAGCTTCTCTAGTGCACACCACAGCCTAGCAGGGCTGGAGAAGGAGGAATGGGGGGAAACATTGCTTCTAAGCCACAATCCAAACTGATTTTAAATGATTTATATCCTGGCCTTCTTTAAAGTAAGCTAAACCTTTTCAGTTATGTCGTGGTCATAACTTGGCATTGCATTTTAACCATACTTTCCTAAGAAGAAACATTATGCAACATTGCCCGAAAGGCATCAGGAATTTTCTTCCCTTTCCCCACACTACAGTTAAGTCATTGTGCAGAGAGCTGTTAGAATATGGAAACTTCTAGCTCATAAGCATGTTCCACTGGCAATCAGGAACTAGCTGCCTCCCTAAACCATGAGTGTTGCTCATGACAAAAACTGTCTGATTGTTCTCTTATCTGGACTGTCTTCTCCTCCCTGCGATCGTCCCCTTCTATCCCTTCCATCCCCCAAAGCCCAGTCCCAAACTCCAGAGTTCAGCAGACTAAGCTCTGCTCACCCACCTGGACACCTTAGCCCACACTGTCGGTGCCAATCACACTGCACTTACTTTCTGCCTTTTTGGTAGTTATTTGTGTCCATGCCTGATAGCCTCTGGCAGCTGCAGGCTGTTATTTACTTTCCTTAGTACATACCCACCACAGTGCCCTGCTTCTAAGAAGTGCTGAATAAATGTTAACTGGATGACTGAATGCACATGCATTCGCTTCTCCCTTAAGTGACTTGCACTCCTGCAACGGAGCCAACGTTCTCTTTCTCGTCTTTAAGATCATGTACTGTTCTAAAGCATATACATCTTCCCTCCACTGAGAAAAGTGCATTTATTTTGCGTATCCAATTTTTACAGAACCGAAGTATGGGCTAATAATGTTGCCAACTTTCATCATATATTGCTCATTTCTTATTTTTTAAAAATATGTTTGGCACCAATGGAAAAGAGAAAAGAAGGCTAGAGCATAATAGGTGCTCCACGACTATGTCTGGAGTAAATGACTGAAAGAATGATGGAGTGATGGCAGAAGTCTAGAGAACAGGAAACTGAGTAAAAATAGAAACAGAAAAAGGAGTAGACAGCCGGGCGCAGTGGCTCACGCCTGTAATCCTAGCACTCTGGGAGGCTGAGGCAGGTGGATCACTCAAAGTCAGGAGTTCGAAACCAGCCTGAGCAAGAGCGAGACCCCATCTCTACTATAAATGGAAAGAAATTAATTGGACAACTAAACATATATACAGAAAAAATTAGCCGGGCATGGTGGCGCATGCCTGTAGTCCCAGCTACTCGGGAGGCTGAGGCAGAAGGATCGCTTGAGCCCAGGAGTTTGAGGTTGCTGTGAGCCAGGCTGACGCCACAGCACTCTAGCCCAGGTAACACAGTGAGACTCTGTCTCAAAAAAAAAAAAAAGAAAATGGCCGATAACAAATTCTTTTTCATTTTTATTTGTGAAGCTTTAATTAATTGCTAAAAATTAGTGCTAAGATTACATTCCCATGAGGGATATAGTCATAGCATGGGAATGCCAAGGGTTACTATATCCTAATGAACTTTACCAGTAGAATTTGAGGAATCCAGGTTTAGCATGTTTTGATCATAATTCTCTGCTGAATTAACCTGATTGGGCTCTTTCTACTTCTCCAAGGCCTGGTTCAATGTCCTTTAGTAAACAGCCTACTCCCGCAGGTACGCCAGTTGGGATGTAAAGATGGCAGCCATTACCCTTTTTGCTGACCTGTAAGTTCTAGCCGCTGCACACACACTAATGCACCTACTCAGGGCACTGAGGCAGTCTTCCCCAAAAACAAAGTCTCAAGAGATGTGTTTTCATGAGTAATATATTGTGCTGTGCCTTGAAAACTTGAACCCCAGAATATCTCAGCCACTGATATGTGCCAAAGACACTTCCCCATCCATGGCGCATGTCACTGTGGACCCAAGTAAGTGATGTAGGCAAAAATTTCAATCAACAGAGGTTTAGTAAGCCAAGATTTTAAGGATGCTCTTGGGAAAAACACAAACCCGCAGACAAGCTGTGGCTGTTTTTCTGGAGAAGTTGGAAGCTTCGACATTTTAAAGGCATATAGAGAGAAGAAAAACGGCGTAGGCAGGGGGGGCACTGAGGTTGGAGCAGATGAGGTAGTGGTTACATTCTTGTGAGGCCCAAGAAATCTACATTTTATATATAATTCACAGGTCCTTGCTTATAGGAGGTTAGTAAGGAATTTCCTTAACGAATGATCTGTGGGGACTGTTCTTCACAAGGACCTCAGGCTTGTACCCTCTCTTTTGTGTAAGGAGTTGGGATGGCCCTGAGACTTCGATCTTATTTTTATACTACTTATATGTCTTTGTTTTCTAATTGGAGGTAGTAGCTCCAAACACTGCTTATTTGCAAGCCACACAACAGCATTCATGCACCTTGGAGGATCTGTTTTTTTTCTGAAGGTGCAGGAAATAGCATTCTACCAATCCCATCAAGTCTGACATTGACTTTTGCTAGTTACCTAGAAACAATGCTGGTTTCTTGGGAAATATTACGGTGTGTGAGGTGACTAGAGGTGGCTAAGAGTGATCATTATGAATCACAGTGCCTGGGTTGAATGCTGACTCCAACACTTAACAGGTGCTCATGTGCCCACTACGTACTCTCTGTGTGCCTCAGCTTCCTTATCTGTCAAATGGAGCTAGTGCCACTGCCCATGTCAAAGGATGATGGAGAAGGTTAAATAAATTGATGTATATGAAGTGCTTAAGCAGTGTTTGGCAAAGAGGAAGCACTCAGTAAATATTAGATGCTATTGTTGCTCTTTACTTTAAAATTATTATTAAAATGATTTTCATTTCACAAATCCACACAGTTTCATTTAAGCTTCTTCGTTGGAGTACACGCTCACTCCTAAACCGTGCATTCACAAAAGAAGTTGAAATTCTGATTTCAGCATTGATTTTATTGTTAGATTCTTGGACGACGATGGCTCCTATCTGTTCACATTTCATTATTCGTAGCATATTCGCAAGGATCAGATGGTCATGGTTATGAGTTATGTTCTTGGCTCAGTCTAAGACAAGGCTTTTAATCTGAGGTGCAGTGGAAGGCTGCAGCTTGTCTCAAACCCTAGATACTTGCTCTGCAAAGGTAATCTTAATAAAACCAGTGTCTCACATGGACCAAACTTTGCACAGTTCATAAAGCAGCATAGTCCAGTCAGCAAAAATTAATTTTAAGAGCCACTCCAATACTTAAATTGCATTTGAAAAAAAGTCAATGAGACTTTAAGTCAAAATCCATGGTTGAATTTCTCACTATTGTTTTCCATCCAACACTTCACATCGCTTTCCTTTAAATGTAGATTGACTCAGGTCCTCAGGTTAAGGAACAGGCTTGGTAGAGATGCAATCTCCCCAGCACATGCAGGTGCCTGTGTGTGTGTGTGTGTGTGTGTGTTAGGAGCTGGGGAGGGGGTTAGCAAGAGGAGAGTCAAGAACATTCACCCATATGTTAACAAATTTGATCCTAAAATAAACTCAGTAAATCATGAGATGTAGTATAAAACTGTCACCATTCTCTGAGTGGATTTTCTTTCAGGTTCTTGGTGATCCTTGGAAGAAAAGAATTTCAGGATGCACCAGGTAAGGCAAAAGCAAGCAGCTTTTATTGAAAGTGGAAGCGAACGTACGCTCAAGAGGGAGGGTGCGGGGAGGCTTGAAAAGAGCAGCTGCACTGGGAGCATGTGGTTTGGGGCTTTTTGATAACTTACTAATTAAGGGGAGGAATATTCAAGGCTAAGGGGTTGGCTTGTACTAAGAATTTGGGTAGTAATTCCTAGAAGTGAGATCTCTCCCATTTTATACTTTATATGGTTGCTTTAGAACTGTCATGGTGATTTTAAGGGCAGAAAAACTTTACAACCGCAATGTAAATGATACTGCAATTAGCCAAAGTTCATGTAAGGTGGCAGAGATAGCTGACAAGCCAGTTGTCTATGGTTTTCAGCACCCCCTAGCTAGTCTGTAGCCCCTGCACCCGCTCTCCAAGCCCCTGCATCCAGCTCCTAGTTTAGTAACCTAGTTAACTTCTGCCTAAAGGCTGTCCATTTCAGCACCTGTCCCTGTTCTGCAAGCCCCGGAACGCTGTCTCAGCCCTGTCTCCTAGTGTCCTACTCTAACAAAACCAGACTGCTGTTTTGAAGCATAGAAAAGAGTGAGGATGTTCTGAGCATTTATTTTTGTTATAAATTAGGAAGATTCGGTCCCTGCTTTCAATTAGATCATAATACAATGGGAGAAACACACAGGTAAAACAGCATAAACTAACTTGATGAGAGCAATATGAAAGTGTGAGCCTAATGCCATCTAGAAGCATCTGTTTATTTTGGGTAGAGTGGAAATAAAGAGGATGAAAAGCTTTCTTGAGAAGGTAACTCTGAAAGTAAACATCTTTGTTATCATTTGCTATTTCAATATTTCATATTCTTAGAGATGCTGCTATTCCTATTTCTTTGATTTGGTTTGAGTTGTTTTGTTTTGGTCTTCTAATTGTCTTAGTACATTGTTTGCTCACCTGTTTTTATTTTTTCATTTTTTTAAGGAACTGATCTTAAATAGACATCTGTTTTATAAACATTGTATATACATGATGGTCCAGATATATGTTGGTCTACTATAATATTACCTTGAAAGTCATATTATAAATTAAATTAGCTTCCCTGAGTTGATATATACCCTTAGCCATCATGTATAACATTGCTTCCTAAGGGAAACTTGCTATGAATTCAGAGAGATCCTACTTAAAATGCAGCAATGGAGCTCTAAGTCTAAAATCCTTCATTAATCTCATGTTCCCTCTTTGCATAATGCTAATTACTCCATATAGAAAGTCTGTGTTTGCTTTATTTTCTGTTAAGTTTATAACTGCAAATTCTATCCAAAATATATGGTTGCATATTTTCTTGTATTTTCCATTTAATGCACTGAAATAAAAATAGTATTTTATTTGCTGCTGGTTATTACTTACTTAGAGGCTGGATTTATTTTGCCTTCTATGCCCTAAGTTATTTCTTAAGCTAGTTTTAAGTTTATTTACCTACTCCAAACCATGGATGGTGAGAGAAATGAATTGGCACAGGTGAAATCTAATCATAGGTAATACAACAACTGCTGCTAATAAAAGTGGCCAAATAAGCCTCACGCTAAATGAGACTCTACCCCCAGCAAAAAATGGAACTTTAGGACATGCTAACATTTATAGGAAAAAATGAGGTAAATTCATTCAAAAAGCATAGCAAAGAAAACTCTAAATATTTACAAGAGAACTCAATAAAGGTAGAAGTAAATTCTTCAATCAAGATTTATGGTATGGTTCTTTAAAAAGCAACCAAGCAAGCTTGCAAAATATATATTGTAGTTTATAAAATTTGTGCAATTTTTTCCACTTTCCCAAGTTCCTTAAAATAAATATATAAATATACAATTTCAACTTGTAACTGTAATTATGAATACTTAAGAATATGACAGTGGGCCTTAAGGAAGTGTCATGATGGTCTTCCCTGACCACCCAAACTGATTTAATTCCTCTTCTCAGGATTTCACACATCAATCTCTCTTTTCCTGTAGTACACATAGCATTTACACCCATATATTTTCCTGTTTGTTTACTTTATTGCCTGTCCCTAGAATATAAACTTCACTATCGCCTGTCCCTAGAATATAAAGTTCAGTAGGACAGGAACCATGTCTATATTATTTAGCTTTCAATGTCTACCACTAAAAATGCCTAGCACATAGTAGGGGATCAATAAAAATGTACCGAAGGAATGAATGAATGTATATGCAATTGAATGGGCATTGGTGGCAATCTAATGGCTGCATGCATGTCATATAAAGGATAAAACAATGAAGATAGGGGTTTTGCATTCTGAAAGGTTAGGCAAGAGATATTCAATAAAAGGAAATCATGGCCTAGATTTTGTAATAGACAGCTACAGGGGATGGTGGACTGAAATGTTAGAAGACAAATAATCAATAGAGGCCACCAAATAACATAATTAGTAGATGAAACGAAGAGCAGGCACTCTATGGAAATAAGTCTGATGCCCACTGAGTAGGTAGGTAATGAGTCTGCTTAGAGAAGAAAGGGGATTTTATTTATATTAGACATTTATTATAAAATTAGGGTCCTGTTGTTAAGGATGACAATGAAATTGGTCTCACTTGAAGAACATTACACAAAAAAAGAAATATAAATCCAACTCCTGAAGCATTGATAAGAAATGTATGTTTTTCCCGAAGATTTCACAGTGAGAATAAGAGAAGGAGCAATATCATACATCGAACCACAAACACCCTGAACATCTTTGTCTTTGGCCTTTTCTTGAAATTACAAAATATCTTCCCCATTTCAGAGCTGCCACAAACCTCTCTATTTTCTCATCATATAAAAGTATTTTTTCTTCTGCAACTTTCACTCTTATCCTATTATACTCTTCTCTGACCTCATCTTTTTTGTGTTTTTTTGTTTTTGTTTTTATGTTTAATTTTTTTAAATTTTTAATTATTATGAATGCATCATAGTTGTATATCTTTATAGGGTACTTGTGATGTTTTGATACAGGCATACAATGTCAATTATTCAAATCACGGTAACTGGGGTATCCATCATCTCAGATATTTATCATTTCCTTGTGTTAGGAACATACTAATTCTATTCCTTTGGTTATTTTAAAGTATTCCCTAACCTATTGTTGATTATGGTCACTTTGTGGTACTATCAAATATTGTTCATTTTATCTAACTATCTAACTGTATTTTTGCACCCATTAACCATCCTCACTTTATTCATCCCCCTCAACTGCTACCCTTCACAGCTTCTGGTAACCATCACTGTACTCTCTGTCTCCATGAGATCAATTGTTTTTAATATTTAGCTGCCACATATGAATGAGAACATGCAAGATTTGTCTTTCTGTGCTTGCTTTATCTAACTTAGCATAATTTTCTCTATTCCATCCATGTTGTTGCAAATGGCACGATTTCAATCTTTTTGGTGGTTATATAATATCCCATTGTTAGTATGTACCATAATTTCTTTATCCATTCATCCATTGATGGACACTTACATTGATTCCAAATCTTGGCTGTTATGAATAGTGCTGCAATACACATGGGAGTGTAGATATCTCTTTAATATACTGATTTTCTTTGGATATATACCCAGCAATAAGATTGCTGGATCATATGATCATTCTATTTTTAGTTTTTTGAGGAATTTTCATACAGTTCTCCTTGTCAGATGAGTAGTTTGCAAATATTTTTTCCTGTTATATGAGTTGTTTCTTCACTTTGTTGATTGTTTCCTTTGCAGTGTAGAATCCTTTTAGCTTGATGTGATCCCATTTGTTCATTTTTTCTTTGGTTGCCTATGCTTTGGGGGTTTTACTCAAGAAATCATTGCTCAGACCAATGTCTTGAAGCATTTCCCCAATGTTTTCTTTTAGTAGTTTCATACTTTCATGTCTTAGATTTAAGCTTTTAATCCCTTTTAATTTGATTTTTGTATATGGCAAGAACTAAAGGTCTAATTTCATTCTTTGCATATCGATATCCACTTTCCCCAGTACCATTTATTGGAGAGACTGTCCTTTTCCCACTGTGTGTTCTTGACAACTTTATCAAAGATAAGTTCACTACAGATGTGTGGATTTATTTCTGGGTTCTCTATTCTGTTCCATTGGTATATGTGTCTGATTTTATGCCAATACTATGCTGTTTCGGTTACTACAACTCTGTAATATAATTTGAAATGAGGTAATGTGATTCCTCTAATTTTGTTCTTTTTGCTCAGGATGGCTTTGGCTATTCTGGGTCTTTTGTGGTTCCATATAGATTTTAGGATTATTTTTTTATTTCTGTGAAAATGTCATTGGTATTTTGATGGGGATTTCATTGACTCTGTAGATTGCTTTGTGTAGTATGGACATTTTAACAATATTGATTCTTCCAATCCATGTGTATCGACTATATTTCTACTTTTGTGTCCTCTTCAATTTCTTTCATTAATGTTTTATGGTTTTCCCTATAAAAATCTTTGACTTCATTGGTTAAGTTTATTCCTAGATATATTATTTTATTTGTAGCTATTATAAATGAGATTACTTTCTTGGTTTCATTTTCAGATTGTTTACTTTTGGCAAATAGAAGTGCTACTGATTTTTGTATGTTGATTCCATATCCTGCAACCTTTACTGAATTTGTTTATTAATTCAAACAGATTTTTTGTGAAATCTTTTCATACCTCTAGATATATGATGATATCATCTGCAAACAAGGATAATTTGACTTTTTCTTTTCCAATTTGGGTGCCCTTTATTTCTTTCTCCTGTATGATTACTCTAGCTAGAACTTCCAGTACTATGTTGAATAACAGTGGTGAAAGTGGGCATCCTTGTCTTGCTCCAGATCTTAGAGGAAAGGTTTTCAGTTTTTTGTCATTCAGTATGATATTTGCTGTGGCTCTGTCCTATATCTTTTATCTTTTTGAGGTAAATTCCTCTTATCCCTAGTTTTCTGGCAGTTGTTATCATGAAGATTTATTGAATTTTATCAAATGCTTTTTCAGCATCATTGGAAATGATTATATGATATTTTCCCTTTGTTCTGTTGCTATGACATATTACATCCATGGATTTGCATATGTTGAACCATCCTTGCATCCCTGGGATGAATCCCACTTGATTGTGATCAATAATCTTTTTAATGTGCTATTGAATTTGGTTTACTAGTATTTTGTTGAGGATCTTCGCATCTATCAGAGATATTGGCCTATAGCTTTCTTTTTTTGTTGTGTCTTTGTCTGTTGTTGGTATCAGGGTGATACAGGCCTTGTAGAATGAATTCGGGAGTATCCCTTCCTCCTCAATTTTTTTGGATTAGTTTAAGTAGGATTAGTATTTCTTCTTTGAATGTGTGGTAGAATTCAGTAATGAAGCCATCAGGTCCTGGAATTTCTTTGATGGGAGGCTTTTTATTACTGCTTCTATCTCACTACTTGTTACTGGTTTCTTCAGGTTCTGGCTTTCTTCCTGGTTCAATCTTGGTAGGGTGTATGTGTCCAATTCTAGTTCTTCCAATTTAGTGGCATACAGTTGCTCATAGTATTCTCTAATGATCATTTGACTTTCTGCAGTATCAGTTGTAATGTCTCTTTTTTTCATCTCTTTTATTTATTTGGATCTTCTGTCTTTTTTTCTTAGTCTGGTGAAAGGTGCGTCAATTTTTTTATTTTTATTTTCAGAAAACCAAATTTTGTTTTGTTGATCTTTTGTATTATTTTGTTATAATTTCATTTATTTATGTTCTGGTCTTTATTATTTTTTTCTTCTACTAATTTTGGGTTCTGTTTGCTCTTGCTTTTCTAGTTCTTTGAGATACATTGTTAGGTTATTTATTAATATTTGAAGCTTTTCTACTTTTTGATATAGGCATTTATTGCTATAAATTTTCATCTTATTATTGCTTTTATTGTATTCCATAGGTTTTAATATGTTATGTTTTTATTTTCATTTGTTTTGTGAAATTTTTTAAATTACTTCTTAATCTCTTTGTTGACCCACTGGCCTGACCTCATATTTTTACTGTTGGGCTTCTTTAATACTTTTCTTTCTTTTTTTAATATGGAAAAATCCAGCCATATTTTGCTACTCCAACTTCATGTGCATCTATCACCTCAGAATTCATCCTTCTTAAAAGGCCTGAGAAAAAGCAAAAGGAATTGTAAATGGCTAGCAAAATAATTTAAATGCTTTTCTACCACATAACAAAAACACAAATGTTATAGAAAGTGTGCTACAGGGAACAATCACCTTGAAATCCTAGATGCTAAAGTTTCCATTGTAGGAAAATAGGTCATAAAGGGCTCTTTTTACATGAAGGATCCCAAATCTTCTTGGAGGATTTGTAGGGAGGACTTTTATTTTATTTTATTTTTTTAAACAACTTTATTGAAAGGAAATGTTCTAAAACTGATTTGTGTGAATAGCTGTACAATTTAGTAAATTTACTAACAATCATTTAATTGTACACTTAAAATGAATTAATTGCATGGTATGTAAGGAGGACTTTTAGAATAGGGAATGCAAACCTAATGGATGAGACTAAGATATTAAAAAGAAAAGCAAAACAAAACAAAAAGCAAAAACAAACAAAGAAACCAAAGGAGCTAAATGATGTCCCAATATCTTTGGGGAAAAAATGGTTTGGTCTGGACAACTGTGGTTGGTTATTAGTTGGTTATTGAAGGGAGGAAGAGTTCTGATTGTGACACTTCAAATGAAGTAAAAGAGAAACTGAGATAGCCACATATTCTTGAGAAAACAGTTCTAATCAATAAAATGACCATGATACTCTTTGAGATCTTAAAGAGTTGTATTCCATGCTGAGGAGCTCCTGCCCCCTTGCTTTAATGAGAAAATGAATAAACAGTTACATGGACAGGGGCAACAGCAGTTTTCTAAGGGTGAGGACAAAGCCTCTATTGCATAACCAGATGAGGCTGGCAGGGTGTGAAGGCAAGTCATTTTCACAACCCTTGCCATTCTTCCTCTATCTTAATTGCTTTTTCCCAGGTCAATCTTATTTCTCATTCAGTGAGAGAGCTTCACCTTTCAAAAATTCTGAATATTTGAAATAGCCAAGAATATGGTATTTATCGTGGAGGATATCTCTCTAAGTTGCCAAAATTTATCACACAAAATTCACATTGTTATTCAGATCCATTAGATTAACAGTATTTTTATATAGTGTTGAATTATTAGTGATATTATTGAATTGATACTAAGTGGATCCAAACTCTGATTTTTCCAAACAACTGTGATTTTTCCAAACAACTGTGATTTTTCAGACCTTGTGACTGCTTTTCATAAATTTTTGTTCTCATTACCTCCTTTCAGGCCACTGTCATTTTTTTTGTTTTGTCATTCTCTCTCTTTCTCTCCCTCTCCCCATTATATATGGTTATATAAATGATGATATATATCTACCTGCTATGGTCTGAATGTGTCCCCCAAAATTTATGTTGTGGAGGTTATATTCCCAATGCAACCATGTTGGGAGGTGGGGCATAGTGGGAGGTGATTGGGTCATGAGGCTCCATCCTCATGAATGATTCATGCCACTATAACAAGGACTCTCAGGAGTGAATTCTCTCTCTTCTCTTCTGCAATGCGGGGCCACAGCGTTTATCCCCATCTTGCTGTTCTGCCTTTTACCACGTGAAGATGCAGCAAGAAAGCCCTCACCAGATGCTGGCACCTGGATCTTGAACTTCTCTGCTTCCAGAACTGTGAAAACTAAGTTTCTGTTCTTTGTAAGTGCCCAGTTTGTGTTATTCTGTTACAGCAGCACAAATGAATTCAGATGCTATCTATATCTGTCAATCTATCCATCCGTCATTTATCTATCTATCCAGCTGTTTTGTCTTCTGAAGTGGGCTTTTAAATTTATTGAAGGCTCGGCAGCATTTTACAATGGCTGTTTGGAATAATTTTAAAATAAGATTAATATGATACAAATGAAAAGAAACTGTGCTTTTTTATAAGTAAAATGCTCACATTTCCATGTAAATAGTTTGTGAAATAAATTTTCCCAAAAAATTCTCTTTCTCTCTCTCACACACACAGACACACATTTATAATATTATTATCCCAGGGAATCAGTCAGTAAAATAAATATTATAGATGACCTATTCTTTACACCTAATTTGTATAAAGCTTACAGTTTATCAATATATTACTTTTTAATGAACTTAACAAACTAGAATTTAGTATACATTTATCTCAGAGCTTTTCATTTAGTTAAAATAATATCGATTTCTATATCTGAGTTTAGTTCAATGTAAAGTCTATGAAAAACACACAGTTTTCTTCCTCAAAAGTGAAACTATTCATTATTAATTGAAGTCAGTATGTTTACTTTCCATAATTATACATTTGATAGATGAATAAACAAGAAATCATATAGTTTGAATACATGGTTAGACATTCTTTAAAATGACACTGTGTTTTTAGAAAGAAATTATATGTAATCTTATTAGCTCATTTACTTGGACTTTTACCATTACTCTGGAGAGAGATAGTTTTTTATGAAATTCATTTAGTTCTTTGCAATTTCAGGAATTTACCAGTTAATGGAGTTTAAAAAGAATGCAGAGCCTGAGGGAAAACAGAAAGAATTTTTAGGTTAACATTATTAATAAAATTTTGATATGTTTTCTAAAATTATTATTTTTTCAGTGATCATTATATATGACTTTGTTTATTGAAAATAGTCTTAACATATGATAATTTTAAAGTTTATACTAATTATATATGTAAATATATAATCATCTGTCCGTAGAGACTTGAATCTTATTTTTCAGCTATAAAAATGCTTAGGCTGTATTTAAAGGCAGAAAATTATTTGTGTAAATAATTCATTTTTTATTATTTGTTAAATAAAAATTTCTTCACAGAGTAGTTCATATTTCACAAATATTTACATTTCAAGGAAAATCAGGCAATTAAAATTTTATCTATTATAATGATGAATGAGTAAACAAAAATATTTTTCTATATATTACTGTCTTTCTTACTGTAGTTTCAATAATATTAAAATTAATGTCCCCCATGACTTCTCCTCACTAGTTCTCTTTCCATAATATAATTTTGTGTTTTTCAGAATTTCTTGCCATATACCTTAAAATGTAACTTCAGTGCTTTCAAAATTATGCTGATATATCAAGGCAAATAGATGTCTGTCACACAAAATTACTTTATACTTACAGAATAAACTTAGAAAGTTGCATGAAATCTTTTAGAGAACATTCAATTTAGATGATGAATGTATAAGTTGCTATTTTTTAAAAAATATTTATCTTTTGTAGTTCAGTTGCTATAATATTTGGGGAAGCTGACAGAGCATTCTCAATACAGGGCATATTTCTCATGGTTTTACTTTTGCATCCTAAATTGTAGCCCTACTCAATTCATTTGATTAAATTGATTCTACACAAGACTATTTAAAGGAACATCCAGCCAATTCTGCTAGTGTCTAAGAAGTAGTAGTAATTTAAGTGTGTAGGGGAGTACATAATATTTTTCAAAGAAATAACTTACTTCCAAGGAGGGATGTAGGCACCAAGAATGGCAATGTGAAGTCACATTATATTACAAATAATTTATCCTCTATTTTATATAAACAAATTGACATTATTAAAAAAGGAATGGCAAAATTTGCCATTTCCCCAAATGGCAAAATTTGTTTTCTACATTCTTGGAATAAATTCAAGTGATTTTTTTCTTATATTTTTTAGCATCCTATCTCAATCTCATTTATTATTATATACCATGGGTCTCCCTGTACATCATGGGCCAGAATACTCATGTGTTATAAGGATACCCAAGTTTAACACCTGCACACAACATTTGATTCTAAAACCTGGACATGCCAAGGCAACGATGATGGCTTCTGTACTGCCACCCTCAATAAGTCTTTGAATCAATGGATTATTTCACACATTTTCAAAAGCCCAGACGGACATCCTTGCCAAGACCTCACCCTCCTGACTCCACTCACCTGATCTCAGACTCACATGATGTCATTTGATCTTCATGCATCCTCAAGATGTGAGAAGCAATCTCTTTTGTAGAAAAAGTAATTTATATTAAAGGCTACAATTTTGGATCTATACCCAGAAGTGAAATTATTGGGTTGTATAGCAGTTCTACTTTTAGTTTTTTGAGGAATCTCCACACCATTTCCATAATGGCTGTACTATACCAAAACATCACAATGTCTTAATATACAATTATAATCTGTCAATATAAATAAATAAACAAAAATGAACAAAGAGTAAAATTTTAATATATACATACCTAACCATTTTTTTTACCAATGACCATATTTGCAAGAAAATCGGCATATTGATTCTTCAGCTACCTAACACACTTTACAATTTACTAAGCAATATATTTTCAAAATATATTTTAGCCTTAGCCATGTTAAAAGACTTAAGTAGTAGAATTGGCTATTATTCTATTAATAACAACTTATCCACCAGATGCTCAATAAGAGAACTAGGCTTGCTATTTTCCTTACTTTTAAATCTTGTTATTAGAGAGGTAAAAACCTGGTATAGCTGTTCACTCTTCTGAGAAGCAAATGCTCAGCAAAATGAGACTTGTGAGAAGTTTACTGGCGGAAAATTGTGGAAGATAAACAAGGAGGGATCAGGAGTAGGCAGAGAGGGCCTCCCAACCAGAAGTTGGGCTGGCGCCTACAGAGGGAAAGAAAGAGAGAACAATTTATCAGAAAAAGCTTCAGACTGCAGGACACGGCTGCGGTAGTCTCAACCAGGCGGACAGTGGTTCCCCAAACGAAGTGGCCCACCGGCGAGCTGTCCAGCCTAGTCCCGGATGGGAACGGCTTGGGGAGTGCGTGGCCTCGGTGGGAATGCGGGACTGGGCCAGCGAGGATGCATCGCCGTCCTTCAGCTGTGCTCCCTCCAGCAGCTTTTCTTGAGGGAGATTTGGGAGGCCCAGGTCCGTGACTGCAATTCCTGTAAACAGTATCAGTGCTATGTTGCCGTGATAAGCAATAAGCTTAAGAATGAACCTAGTTTGCTTATGTTTTTAAATTCAGGACATAAAAACATACGCCAACGTGTTACGAAAGTCTCCTTTTTACCCCCCCCCACTACTCCTGTAAATGCCGAACAGAACACACATGCGCGAGCGTGTGCGCATGCGTGTGCAGTCACGCACAGGCCCGCACGCACGCAAGGACGCACTCACGCATGCGCACAGCCAAGTTCTGACTATTCAGAGGCGGATCTCTAGGTGCCAGCAAGGAAGGGAAGGCAGAGGCACTGCTGTGAGGAGCGGGCTTTGTTGTACCTGCAGTCGTTCACTGTGCCGAGAGTTCCGGATCAGATATTGGCCGGAGCCATGGAGACTGTACTTTTAATAAGAGCACGAGAACAGGAGTTCTGGCCTGGTGTTGTGCAGGGACAAAGCTAGAAACTTCCCCATAACGACGATTGGCCCTTTAAATGTGTCATCTCACCGTCTTATGGCCTCCGCCGTGTCTGGTGAGAAGTCAGATGTATTGTTAGCGGAGTTGCCTTGTATGTGTCAGGTCATATTTCTCTCGCTACTCTAAAGATTTTCTCTTTGCCTTTGTCTTCGTCTTTCAGCGTTTTTACTATGATTTATCAGAGTGTGGACCTCTTTGCATTTATCCTACTTATAGTTCATTGACCTATTTGGGTGTGTGGATTAATGTTTTTCATTAACCTTGGGAGGTTTTTTTCAGCCATCATTTCCTTGAACGATTTTCCTTTCTTTCTCCCTCTCCTGTCCCTCTGCTTACTCATATTATACATAAAGTCCGTGAGCTTAATGGTGTACCACATTTCTCTGAAGTTCTCTTCATGTTTCTTATTTTTTCTGACCTTCAGATTTCCCAATTTCTATTAAACTACCTTCAAATTCATTTATTCTTTCTTCTGCCAGTGCAAGTCTACAATTGTATCCCTCTAGTGAAGTTTTCATTTCAGTTATTGTGCATTTCAACTCCAAAATTTCCCTGTGGTTTTTTTCTTTTACATAATTTTTATGTCTTTACTTATATTTTCTATTTGATAGGCATGGTTCTTATACTTTACTTCTTTAAGTATGGTTTCCTTTATTTTTTTTTTAATGTGTTTATAATGGCTGCTTTGAAGTCTTTGTTAAATTTAACACGTGAATCTCCTCACAGGTGGATCCTGTCACCTGCTTTTATTTCGCTATGTTGGGGTCACACTTTCTGGCTTCTTTCTGTGTCTCTTATTGTTGTTGTTGTTGAAAAATGGACATCTTAAATAACAGGTATAGGAGCCCTACCACTGAGGCTTTCATGCAGCTGATGTTTGCTTATTTATTTGTTTAGCGACTTGGCTTAACTATTTAGTAAAGTCTATTCCATCTGCAGTGTGATCCTCTGATGTTGATCCTCAGACGGCACAGCCTTGGGTACATGCACAGTCACTCTGGGACGACAGTGGTTTTTGCAGTGCTCTCTCTTTGACGATTTCCTTCCCTGAGCTCTTTGATAAGCTCTCCACTTCTATTGGTATCACATCCTGCGCTTAGGCTCCACTGTTTCCTGGCTGATTTCTCAGTTGTTTTCAACAATGCCTTGGGGCAAAAATTGTTGTACAGTCTGATTCAAATAAATTTGGGCCTCTTTACTGGGATACTTTTTGAGATTAAATTTTGCAGTTTGTTTTGACTGCAGGAGGGATCTATTTAGCAATTTCTTTCCGTCTTCCTCTCCAGTAAACTATTGGTCTATGGTTTAGCTTGTTGTTCTTAGGGAGCTACTGACCCTCTATTAATTGCTTGTTTCTAAGATCTCCATTGTTTTCTCTAGTATTCTTAGAATTGAATTTGCCTACACTCTATTCCAAATAAAGTCAGTTTCTTAAAGGAGAGCTCCAGAGCTCTCTGTTCTTAGAGAGAGTCTTGCTTTCTGGGCAAAATCTCTGAACTACTAATCTGAAGTTGGGGTAAGAAAAGTGACTTGCTCTTTTTGGGGCAAGAAAAGTGGGCACCTGCCAGGAGAAGTGGCTCATGCCTGTAATCCTAGCACTCTGGGAGGCCAAGGCAGGAGGATCACTTGAGCTCAGGAGTTCGAGATGAGAGAATGAGACCCCATCTCTACTAAAAATAAAAAAATTAGCCAGGCATGGTAGCGAGCGCCTATAGTCCCAGCTACATGGAAGGCTGAGGCAGGAGGATCACTTGAGCCCAGGAGTTTGAGGTTGCTGTGAGCTAGGCTGACACCACAGCACTCCAGCCTGGGCAACAGAATGAGACTCTGTCTCACAAAAAGAAAGAAAAGAAAAGTGGGCACTGGGTGGAAGC
>CAUYRT010023661.1:0-10490 GCA_963574885.1 Lepilemur ruficaudatus
AATATATGTAAAAAATTAGCCGGGCATGGTGGCGCATGCCTGTAGTCCCAGCTACCCGGGAGGCTGAGGCAGAAGGATTGCTTGAGCCCAGGAGTTTGAGGTTGCTGTGAGCTAGGCTGATGCCACGGCACTCTACAGCCCAGGCAACAGAATGAGACTCTGTCTCAAAAAAAAAAAAAAAAAAAAAAAAGTGAATGTATTAAGAACATTATGTTAATAAATACAAGTGATTCATCTTAGTAAAAAACTCAAACATGACACATAACTACAGAGTGTTATTATGTCTGTATCAAAACATATTCTAAAATTGAGCAAGCACATTATATTTGATAATAAGGCTTGTTTGTCCTGTGTGTGTACATAGAATGGTTTATAATGTCTTCATTCATTTTCCCAGATGAAAGACAATGCTTTGTTCAATTGTCTTATACGCAGGCATGCATTTGTAAGTCTTTAGTGAAATGCAGCTTATTATAATTACTAGTATCCTGAAATCATCTTCTAGGACAGAATGATCTGCTTTCAAGCAGACCTATACAGATCACTCAGCTCCTGTACCTAGTTATCATTTTAAATAGTTCTTTTCAGTACAGATGATACATTGTCCAACCCTTTCCTTTTATTATCTAGTTTTTTGAAAAATAATTTTGTGCACACTGCCAGCGCACATTCTTTGATCTGTAAGAATATAAATAAGAATTATTTTAATGGCACAAATGTAAGAACAAGGTGATTACGTCAGATGCTCTGTTCTCCAGTTTACATTTTCAGAGTACACTCAACATTGTCATTCTGCAGAGAAATCATGTTCCTTTCACTCTAATTGCCATTGGAATGAAATGTTAGGGCATTGTTCAGAAAACATGAAGTAGTATTTGAAGGTTTTTAGCATGGGTAAATGACATGATTAGAACTGGAGGAAACTAGCCTGGCAGTAAATTGTAGGCTGGATTAGAGAAAAAAAGTGACTGAAAGATGGAAGACCAGATAAGATATAATCAGTAAAACATAAGCGAGAAGTAAATATAACTCCAACTAGGCTGCTGTCAGTAAAAATAGAAAGCAGAAAATAAAAATGAAAAATAATGATGCAACATAGTCTTCAAATATGAAAACTGATTGGATGTTGGGAAGGATACATTTGAGATTTTGTGCCTGGATAACAGTGTTAGGGCCTTCAATATACAATCCTATACCATGTGTGGATTGGAGGTCTACTGGAAGATTTCCATTTTTTTATTAGCTCACATAGTTAATTGTTTAATACTTCAGCCCTGTTAAATGTCTAATATTTGATTATATGTCCCAGGATACCTGAGGCACTTCAACACAGAATCTAAATCAGGGTAGGCGAGAGAAAGAGGCCAGAGAGTTTTCTACTAAAGCAGCAATTCTAGAAGAGAGAGAGAGGAGGAGAAAGCAGGAGGAGAGGAGGGGCAGGAAGAAGAGGAGGAGGAGAAAGAGAAGGAGGAAGCAGTGGGGAAAAAAGAGGTGGAAGAGTAGGGAAGGATGTGGAGGGGAGGAGGAAGAGGAGAGAAAGTTGAAGTTGGGAACATTTGCAAAGGGTGGGAAGTGTCAACGAAGCAGGTGCCATCACCTATGCCAGTCCTTGTCATAAAAAAGGGAACATCAACTGTGTTGATCTGTAGCCCTCTCCTAGTCCTCTAGGAACTTAGTGGGATATACTGAGCACAGAAGGAGTGCTTGCTGGAGGCTGTGTTGAATGAATAAGGACATTACACCTCTCCCCAAAATCCTCTCTTTTTCTTTTCTTTTTTCCTTTTTTTAACAAACCAGGGTTTCTGGCTCCAGTAACAAGATATAAATTCTTTTATATTGAATCTGACATCTGATGTTGAAAGGCATAAAAATTTGTGATTCAGAGAATGGATCTCATGAGATTTGAAATCAGAACGTGTGCCTGTGATAGGTAAAACGTTAACGCAGGTACCAGCCCAAATTACCTTGTTAATTGAGCACTTGAATTGAAGAATATTTTGTTATGGATAAAATCAAAGCTCATTCCTGCAAATATGCAATTTCAGTAAAATCGTGACCCTGGAGAAGTGAAGCCAGAGTCCCAGGAATTTGGGTAAATTATATCCGCTCTGCACCAAACATTATTATTAAGAAGAAGGCCATGAAATCCATGGCAGTAATTTCATCAAGTGTGGTTTTTACATAAAGATGTGGACGAAGGCTGTACTCCAAATGGTCTGCAGAGAGGTGACCCTTTTAATAGTCAGTATACAATACGATTTTTAGTTACCACACCTGCTAGAGAACATAAATCAATTTATTTGAATTATAAGACTGTTATGGTATAGGCAGTTCCAAGTTGTCCTGTAGCCATTCATTGCAAAGCAAATATCTCCTGTTTGCATGATAGTTTACTTAGTTCCTTGTGTCAGGTCCCTGACAGGAAGATTTATAAACATGTACTATTTGGCTTGCACATGCAAATACAACAACTTCCTTATGAGCTTGTGGTTTGGAACCTCAAAGTGATAAGCTTCATGCGAAAAAAAAAAAAACAAACAAACACCTGTGACCTGTTTGTACCAAGCTTGCTACTTATAGATAGTCTAAATATTGGAAAAGATTGGATGTAATGAAAGTTTACAATTCCGTTCAATGGAAGACATTATAAACTGGAAACTAAGAGAAAACATGAGTCTGTGTATGTGTATATATGTCCAATAAAGTTTTAGCATGTATAACATAGAAAGCTCCTAAAAATAAATAACACAAAACTTTCAGACATCAGCCTAGGCAAAGAATTTTTGAAGTCATTCAGATTTTCAGGTTGTGTTTAATAGTCCTGTAAAAGATTAATAAAAGATCTATTTTATGCACCTTAATAAAGCTTGAAATTGAATATTGTTTCCATGACATTGTTGGATTCTTCATCATGTATGCATACCATTTACAAATGGATTGTTTTTCTTGCAAAATTTTAAGTTGTCACTTTTATGTAAGAAATCTTTACTATTTTCAAAATAGCCAAACTTTTTAAAGAGGCATGTATGTCTTAGTTGTACTCATAACATTAACTAAAGACTATCACTCTGCCAGTTTTAAATAGAGATTAACAATTCTGCTAAGAAGGGTCTGAACCCTGAAAGAGTCAATCCATCAAGACGGATCTTGAGTGGCCTATATTCAAAATACAGCCACGCAGCCATTTGCTTGCTAGAGGTCACACACGTACTCCATGACTCCGAAAACCCACATGCTGGTGTAACCTTGGGACTTTCATAACTGTCTATTCCTGATGACAGGAAAATCCCAAATCCCATTTTGCCTCGTGGACCTAACCAATAGACTGTGACCTGCATCAACAAATCAGAACTAAATACGTTTGCATCCCGCATTTGTGTAAGTGGACCAGAGTGGGAACCTGGATAGAAACTTTCTCTGTAACCACCATCCCCTCATTTTCCTTTCAGAGTGCACTTTGTTTTGTATGGAAGGCTACATCTCCCCAGTTTGAAAATGGCTCTTTATTTTATTTTTTTTTAAGAAAATCTTTTTCAGTGGATTTGTTAACAAGGGGTATAAAAGTTCTACTGTGGCTAATGGAGCTTAAAGGATTTAAAAAGAACAAAGGTCAGCAGAATACAAAAGCTTTAACATGACCCATGTTAAAAAACTACAATATGAGAATTGAAATATTTTAGATATGGAAGAGGACTTAGAGAGAATCGCCAAGTGATCTAACCAAGTAAGATTCTGTTTGCGTTATCATACAAAAGCTACTCATTTACTAAACTAAATTAATGTCTTTTGTTCAGTTAAACACATCTTTTTCTTAAAGATGCAGCACAGTGATATACAAGTAATCAAAATTAGATACTATCAAACATGGCCTCAATTTTACTGTTATTCACCATGAGGTAAAATTTAACTATGGTAGAACTTGTACATAAATTTCTCCTGCATTCTTTGTGTGGAATCAATATGCTGCAAGGCAAGTAGTTACAGTTATAAATGATTAATAGTTTTATAACTCATCAGGATAATCATTGCTTCCATAGTCAAACCAGATGTAATTTTGTTCTTGTTTTCTTCATGTTCCTGTGCTTTCATATATGTTTATGGTATATTATCAATAGTTATGGAAACGATCTCCTTGGTTAAAAACACAACAAAATATATCTTAGAAACAGCCAGAAGGTGGGCTCTAAAGCATAATTATTCACACAAAAAAAGTAAATAGAATTACCTGGTAAAATTATATTAAGAATAAGACTAAAAGTGCAACAGGATACTCAATTAACATATATTAATAATTAATATTTGATCCTGTGCCACAAGTAAAACATTTAGTTAGTTCTTAACACATACTAAAACCAAAAGCAACTAGATAAGAATAAGAATATCCATTCTTATTATGTCATTGTACTTTTGCTTTTGGAAATCAAAGAGGGAAAGTTGGATTTAGAACTCTCAAAAAGAAAAGGAAGTCATCTTTAAGTAACTTCTTTGAGGATTAAAGACAGATGCTGCTATATTAAATTTGGCAGATTTGTATAGTGAGCCAAGTAAACTTGCAGAATTTTAGGCATCCCTTATTTTTATTTTTTGTTTTGTTTAGGATTTTTCTTGCCTTTTAAAGAAATTTTAATAGATTTAGGGAGTACAAGTGTGTTTTTGTTACATGGATGAATTGTATATGAAGTCATGGCTTTCAGTGTACCCATCACCAGAATAGTGTACATTGTACCCAATAGGTAGATTTTTATCTCTCATCCCCTCAATCTCCCTCTTCTTAGTTTTCAATGTCCATTACACCACCATATGTATTTATGACCATATATACATACCTATTGCATACTAAACCAGCAATTTCAAATTTAAGAAGTTTGTGCTACTATCATAAATTTTTTTATAATCCCTTATTATAATCTCAGGATCACTTTCTAAAACTGATTCTCAAATTCTTGTAATCTCCACTTCTTGGAATCACTCAAATAGGAAAACAAAAGAGTGTGTGTGTGTGTGTGTGTGTGTGTGTGTGTGTTTGCACAATTAAACTAAGTGTCTATCAGAGGAGAAATTTTTAAGTAATTAATGTTAAATTTATACTAGAGTAAAACATAGCTATTAAATGCAGCTATGTATTATTACACATGTTGACCTGAAAAAAAGTCTATGATACATTAGGAGAAAACATAGTATTTTGATTTATTCAATCAAAGTGATTAATTAAAAGAATGTGTGTATATGTGTGACAGAAAGGAGATAGAGGGAAAGAAACTAAATGTAATTATATTCAAAAAACAACATAAAAATATTTATGTCCTAAATATTTATTTAAAAATTTGTCCTAATTTTTATTTCAAAACAGTCATATATAGAATATACCACAATTTATTTTGCAAGAAGAGTATTAAAATAAGCATATTGCGATCTTCTCCCATTTAAGTTCTAGCTGTAAAGATGTTCTGCTAAATATTCAGCAAAACACCTTTAAACAATGTAATCTGTACTCCTCTAGTTGCACAGAATTTAAAATCCACCATCCTCCTGAGCTGATTAATTACATATAAATTATATTTTCCATTGTGTGCAACTCAATAGATAATTAGATTTAATTGCCTTGTGAAAGAATGGGACTTGCACGCCAGAGGACAGGAGTTCCTAGTATATAAAATTAAGAATTTAAAAAGGTTTCAAAAATAATTTTAAAACAATATTAGACCTGTAAAGTTCCTAATTAACCAGAAAATTTTGTATTGACTCTGTCCACATATAATAATACACATTGGCTCTTTAATTTGATTTCTTCCAAATATTTTTATGTTAGAAAAACAGAGGAATCTGCATAATATAAAAGTATTCATTTAACTTCCCTCATCCACTCCTATGCTCAGCAAAAAACCTTTTGTATCAACTGTATATAATCAATTTTCTCAATATTTTCTCTTTTAATTTTTTAGCTTACTAAAATTTTCTGTTTTTTCTAGGCCATCCATGATTTACCTCCTAATATTAATATTTTCTAGATCTATAGACAAGTTTTGATTAGATATTTTAAGCTTTTGTGACACTTTATAGTTAATTTCACATAAGTTGAGTTTCTTCCATTCATGCAATATTAAGGATTAGTTTTTCTGTTTCAGTGACAGAACTTTGGGGTACTGTGAAGTAACCTCTATTTATCCTGATAGTGCTCACCTACAGCTCACTTTTAGCTTTAGCTGCAAACATATATGAGCTAATTTGGTAGTGGGGTGATTGGGATGAAGTAGAATGGAAGATGGTTATCTTCGCCAATAAAAAAAGATGATGAACACCTAATATATTTTGGATCTTGAATTAAATTCTGAATTAGAGGAAGCAATCTCATTATACAATTAATATTTTCCCTCAAATTGCCAGTTATTATAGCACATGCATCTTTACAATTGAAGCTTTTCACATGCAAGGTTGAACAGAGTAATATCTGTCCCATTATCCCATTGTCTTTATAAATTATATGCAGCCTGCTACCTAGGAAACTTGAGTGTAGGAGGAACTGTTCTGAAAGATTGCACATGGCTCCAGTTGCCAAGGAAACTCATGTGTTTTTTTTCCCCCTGTAAATGTGCATAGCAGTTTCCTTATAGGGAATTGGGTTAACAGTGTTATCAAAGGAAAAACTGAGTAAGGAAGGTAGTAAGTTCTTTTCACAAATACAGACTGAGTTGTAATCTCTGTATAAGCTATAATGAATTGTTCTTGGCATGTATGCTTCAGTAATAAAAGTAAAAACTTGTGAATTAAAACATATCATTTTATCTGATATAATTAAAATGTTAGAAAGTGAAAATCTGATTATTAAGTGAAAAGTATTAGTAGACCATGTGAAGGTAGAGAAAATAGATTTTCTGAATAATAAATGGTAGAGACTGTCAATGTATGATATATATTCAAATCTGGATTGAATATTGAATGTGTTCCTTTTGAAAGAATTTACATAAAATATTTTCCTGAAATGCATTTATACCCAGAAATTCTAATTAATTACTTAAATTTAGTCCTCTTTCTTTATATCACTCTGTTGTTATTGTGCTAAATAACCTATTTCATATTGTAACAGTCTATTTTTGTGATTCTTGCATAATGAAAATACTCTAAAGTTTAAAATCCCAAATTATTATTATAAATGTTACTTCAGCATGATCTACTATCACTTGTAATTGTTTATTAAATCCATCACCTATCAACTATGTTAAAAACTTTAGTTAAAATCTCTTAATAGTATTCTTTAAAAAAAGACCATAAAATAAGTATGTACTATGGAAGGAAAAGAAGAAATGGTAATCTTTGCATGTAAGAAAGTGATTTCTTGAAAATATCATCGCTATTCTCTATACTAAAAATAATCTTAAGATTCATATGGAACCAAAAAAGACTCCAAATAGCCAAAACAATCTAGAACAAAAAGAACAAAGTTAGAAGAATCACACCACCTGACTTCAAAATGTACTACAAAGCAGTAGTAACCAAGACAGCATGGTACTCCCATGAAAACAGACACATAGACCAATGGAACAGAATGGATTGCCCAGAAATAAATCTATACATTTACAGCCAATTGATTTTTGGCAAGAGTGCCAAGAACACACATTGGAGAAGACAGTCTTTTCAGAAAATAGTGCTGGGAAAACTCATATCCACATGCAGAAGAATGAAACTAGAGCCTTATCTTTCACCTTATATAAAAATTAACTCAAAATGAATTAAAGATTTAACTGTGAGACCATAAAACTATCAGAAGAAACCACAGAGTAAATCCTTCATGACATTGATCTGGGCAAGGATTTTTTCAATAGAATCTTGAAAGCACAGGCGAAAAAGAAAAAACCAACAAATGAGCTTATATCAAACTAAAAAGCTCCTGCACAGCAAGGAAGACAATCATTAGAGCAAAGAGACAACCTACAACATGGGAAAAAATATTAGCAAACTATGCATCCAATAAGGGATAAATATCCAGAATATATGAGGAACCCAGCCAAATACCAAAAAACAAATAATCTATCAAAAAATGAGCAAAAGACATGAATAGACATTTCTCCAAAAAAGGCATGCAAATGGCCAGTGGGTGGGTGACAAAATGCTCAACATCCACTAATTGTCATGGAAATATAAATTAAAACCACAGTGAGATGTTACCTTACCCCAATTAGAATGACTATCATCAAAAAGACAAAAAATAACAAATGCTTGGGTGATGTGGAGAAAAGGAGACTCTTACATGCTGTTGGTGAAAATGTAAATTAGTATATCCATGAAAACAGTATGGAGATTCCTCAGAAAATTAAAAATAGAACTACCATATGATCTAGGAATTCCACTACTAGGTATATATCCAAAGGAATTGAAATCAATATGTCAAAAACCAATCTGTATCTCATGTTTATTGCAGCACTATTCCCAATAGCCAAGCAATGGAATCAACTTCAGTGTTTATCAACAGATGAATGGAAAAAAATATGGTATGTATATAAAATGGAATACTATTCAGCTTTAAAAAAGAAAGACATTGTCATTTGCAGCAACATGGATAAACTTTGAGAACATAATGTTAAATAAAATAAGCCAGGCACAGAAGAAAAATAGCACATGATCTCACTCATATGTGAAATCTAAATTAGTTGATTTCATAGTAGAGAGTAGAATAGTGGTTACTAACTCAAAGAAACCAGAAAAAAAAATTCAGGAAATGAATGGAAAATTCTTTAATGAGATAGAAGTATTAAAATAGAACTGAATAGAACTTCTTAAAATGAAAAATTCATTTACAGATACACAAAACGCAGTGAAAAGTTTTAAGAATAGACTAGACGAGGCAGAAGAAAGAATAACAGAACTTGAAGAAAACTCTTTTGAATTAATTCAGTCAATCAAATGAACAATTAAGAGAAATGGACAAAGTCTATGAGAATTATATAAAATAGCCAAATATTATAATCACAGGCATCTCTGAGAGTGAAGAAGAAAACATACAAGGGCTGGAAAACCTATTTGAGGGAATAATCAAGGAAAACTTCCCTGATCTTGCTAGAGATTTATACATAAAGATACAAGGAGCTCAATGAAAACCTGGGAGACTCATCTCAAAGAGGCAATCACCAAGACACATAGTCATCAGACTGGCCAATGTCAACACAAAGGAGAAAAGCCAGTGAGCTGTAAGAAAAAGCATCAAGTAACTTATGAAGGAAAACCAATCAGGATAACTACTGACTTCTGAATGCAGACCTTACAAGCATGAAGGAATTGGGGCTACATCTTCAGTCTTTGTAAACAGAACAATTGCAAGACTAGAGTTTTGTACTCTGTAAAACTAAGTTTCATAAATGAAGGAGAAATAAAGACTTTTCCAGAAAAGAAAACACTGAGAGAATTTGTCAAGGACACATCTGCTCTGCAGGGAATACTCAGAGCTGCATTATACATGGATCAGCACAATGGTCATCCACCAGTGTAAAACCAACCAAAAGCTAGAGCTCAGAGCTCATATAAAACAATAGTACAACAGGTAAAACAAACAAAGTACTACTGAACCAAATGAACAGCACAGCATCCTACATATAAATTCTATCAATCAACATGAATGGTTTAAATTCAATATTCAAGAGACATATCCTGGCTGAACTGATGTAAAAAAATACAAGCCAAGTATCTGCTGTCTCTAGGAAACACATCTAACCCATGAGTACTCTTACAGACTCAAGGTTAAGGGATGGGAAAAAAAATTTCATGCAAATGGTAGCCAAAAGAAAGCAGGTATAGCCATTCCTGTATCAGATAAAAATTACTTTAAATCAATAATATTAAAGAAAGAGAAAGATGACCATTATATAATGGTAAAGGGAGCAATTCAACAGAAGACATGACAGTCCTAAATATTTATGCTCCTAACATAAGAGCTCTCAGATTCATAAAGCAAACCTTATCAGATCTAAGCAAGGAGATAAACAGCAGCATCATAATATCCGGGGGTTTCAACACCCCACTGACAGAACAGGACAGAACCTCCAAGCAGAAAATAGATTAAGAAACAATGGACTTAAACAGGACTCTAGAACAAATGGCCTTAACATACATTTATAGAACATTTTACTCCAAACCTATGAAATGTACATTTTTCTCATCAGCATATGGAACATTCTCCAAGATTGATCATATTTTAGGCCACAAATCATGACTCAACAAATTCAAAAAAATAAAAATCACTATGGTGCTCAAAGGGTGGGAGCGAACACTGGGGAATTGGGCAGTGGGGGGAAGACCCAAGTCTGAGTGACGTGGGGGGACACTGTGGAGGTGTGGGATATGCTTGAAAAGTAGTTGGAGAGTGGAATTAGGGGTCTCAATAGGGGAAAGGAATTCCTCAAAAACTGATTCATGTGATTAACTGTACACCTCGGTAAATTCACTGAAAATCATTTAATTGTACACTTAAAATGGAGTGTTGGTTGTACGTAGATACAGTT
>CAUYRT010023664.1:0-13326 GCA_963574885.1 Lepilemur ruficaudatus
TCACCCAGCCTCACCCCTGCCACCTCTGCTTCCCTCAAAATAAATTCCCGCTTTTGGCTTAAGCCTGCCCCAGTGGCCACCTATAACTTATAACCAAGGAATTCTGAAAAAATTCTGAAAAATTCTAAAAACATCCTTGGCGTCTCCATTTCCTCCCCACCTGCTAATCAGCCCCTGAAGTCTGAGCTGCCCCAAACCAGCTCCCACAGCCCCACCCAAACCCTGCAGCCCTCTGGCTCCAGCGAGCCCTACTCAGCAGCGCCACCCTGTGGTCACCCTTCCACTCTTCCCACTGCTCTCCAGATAAACACAAAATCCTCCTCCCCAGGGTCTTTGCAGCAAGGCCCCTGCCAATGTCCCCATCCTCAGTGCACCCCAACCTCACCCTGCTCTCTGATCTGGCCACATCAGCCTTCTCTCACTCTTAAGATGCTTCCCCTGCCACAGGACATTTGCACATGCTGCATCCTCTCCCTGGAATATTCTTTACTCTGTAAGCAAACTATTATTCACCTTTCTGATCCTGACTTACTGATCATTTTTAAGGAAGCCTTTCTGTGTGGTCATGAGTGCATATGGTCACAGTCCAGAGTTGCAAGCCTGACTCCCAGCTCTGCCCAGATCCCTTGTAGACCTTGGCACTTGGTTTCCATGCTCTCCTCCAGTTTGCTTGACTGTACAATTGGGAGGTTGGGCAAGGGGTCTCCCTGCCCTTTCTGCTAAGCCACTGTCACTTCATTGACTCTTCGAGAATATCTGCTGGATCCCAGGGCAGGAACGATCCCTGAGTATGTCAGGAGTGCAGAGCCAGGGGTGTGGGAGCATCCCGTGAGAGACCTACCTCCGCCAGGGGCTTGATGTTGTCCTTCTTGAGCAGAGCATAAGTGAGGGCCATGCCACTCTGAGAAATGGCCCGGTGGAAGAGGTTCTTGGCCAGGGGAGATAAAACCTGGGAGGGGATAGGATAGGAGGAGAGTTCATGCTCAGGGGAGGGTCCCCACAGCTCTGCCCCGGGGCTCAATGGGCACGAGGGCTCCTCCCCTGGACTGGCCTGTTTCCCAGTCTCACCCTGGGCCCTACCTCCCCTAGAGAACCTCAGCGGGATGGAACCAGAGCACAGAGCCGGGGACAGAACAGGAGAGTGTGGCCCGCACAGACCACAGCAGTCAAAAGCATCAGAAAGATGGCTTGGTAATGCCCAGCCGCACAGTCTGGTTCAGCATTTCCACTACTCAGAAGAAAAGTGACCAGGGAGACACACAAAGACTTCTGAGGGTGCCTGTGCTGGTTATAGAATTGGAAATAACCCAAGGATGCCACACTATGAGATTGGATCAATCAGTGATTTTTTTTTTTTTTTTGAGACAGAGTCTCACTGTGTTGCCCGGGCTAGAGTGCCGTGGTGTCAGCCTAGCTCACAGCAACCTCACACTCCTGGGCTCAAGTGATCCTTCTGCCTCAGCCTCCTGAGTAGCTGGGATTACAGGCATGCGCCACCATGCCCGGCTAATTTTTTTTTTTATACATTTTTTTTTAATTGGCCGATTAATTTGTTTCTATTTTTAGTTGAGACGGGGTCTCACTCTTGGTCAGGCTGGTTTCGAACTCCTGACCTTGAGCTATCCGCCCGCCTCAGCCTCCCAGAGTGCTAAGATTATAGGCGTGAGCCACCGCGCCCGGCCAGTGATTTTTATTTTTTTGAAAGCTCTGTCACCCTGGTTGGAGTACAGTGGCACCATTACAGCTCACTACAGCCTCCAACGCTTGGGCTCGTTTTCCTCCCACCCCAGCCTCCAAGTAGCTAGAACTACAGGTGCATGTTACCACGCCCGGCTAATTATTTTGTTTTTTGTAGAGATGGGGTCTCCCTTGGCTCATCTTGAACTCTGGGCCTCAAGCGATCCTCCCACCTCTGCCTCCCAGAGTGACAGGATGACAGCCACTGCACCTGGCCCAATGCTTCATTCTTACCATGGAATACTATGCAATTATGAAAGATCATATTATGGAAGAGGGCTTAATGTTTAGGGAAACATTTTTGTTATACCATAATACTAAGGAAAACTTTTTTATAGAAAAAGAGATATATGATAGATAGATGGATAGAATCATGACAAAAGACTACAAAACTACACGTCAAAATAGCCACAGTGACTACCCTGGGGAGTAGGATTGGTGATGGCTTTTTTCTTCTTTGGTATGATCTCTATTTTTCCTTTCTCTTTACATGAAAAAACACAAAAGCATTTCCTCTGAATCTTCAACTAGGACACTAATATATGATTGAAAAACACAGCAATGGGCTGACCCTCTGCTCAACTCTGAGGCCCCTGGAGGGCTCCCTCATGGCTCCAGCACCTTCCAACCTGCTTTCCATCCCAGCTGCCCTCAGTACCACCCCAGTCCCCTTCCCACACTGGCAGGACATCTCACACCCCCAGGCTGAGTCTGTGTCCCACATCCCGTCCCCTCCCTCCCTGTCCTGTACTCCATTCCTCCTAGTGTCCTCCTAGGGTCCTCCCCAAGCCCACCTGGTCCCTCAGACCCAGACATGGCTGCCTCCCTCTTGGGCATGGGGGCCATCAGACCACCTCAGCAGAGGCTCCTGCCTGATCTTAGTGCTCACGTCCCCTCCACACATAACCTGCCTTTGAAACAAATAATGACCTCTGTCCCAACTCTTATCCTGGCCTCCCCTTTTGTTTGTAATTTATACCCACCCCTACCTCCCAAAAGAAGTGAGCTAAAGTCCTAGTGTTAAAATGAACGGGAAGGGAAGAGACAGCTCAACCAAGTAAGAGGAGGAGGACTGCCACCAGTGCAGGCTTGGGCACAAGATTCTTACGGCCTCAGGACATAAAGCTGAGCTCTGAGCTTCCTGAGAGCCAAGGAGAGTTTGGACATTAGCTCTCCACAATGTGATGCTGGGCAATGAGTGAGGTCTGTTGCAAATCCAGGCCTTGTAAGCAAAGGTGCCCGTGGCTGGGTGGGCTGGTCTCCAAGAGGTCCCTTCAGCTGCCACATCAGCCTGGGGGGTGGGGCCTGGTGCCAGGAACACTTACAAGAACAGAGACACTTTCGCCTCCCGCTGACTCTCCAAAGATAGTCACAGAGCCTGTGTTCCCTCCAAAGTTGGCTATGTTGTCCTGGACCCAGCGCAGCGCGGCCACCTGGTCCAAGTGACCCCAGTTCCCTCGGCTGTGTTCGTCCCCTGTGCTGTAAGAGAACAGGGGGTAGGCAGCACGGACGCCATGGCAGGGGTCTCGGGACTAGAGACGGGGCTGGGGGCTCTTAGTGATCCTTCTAAAATAGGCTGGGCTTCCACACCCAACTGCCATTCCCCTGCATGTGCTGTTGTAGGGCTCTATAGTCATTCATCTGGACATGATTTACTGAGCATCTACTATGTGCCCAATGCTGTCCTAGGACCTAGAGCACATATAAGAACAAAACAGGGAAAATTTCATATACTAAGCTCATAGTACAGACCACAAACAAACGAACAGATGAAGACAGAATAAAATGGCAGGTAGTGAAAGTGCTTTGAGGGAAAATAAAATGGGGTGAGGGAAAAGGCAGGGGTAGGCAGTGGGTGCTACTTCAGATCACATGAGCAGGGAAGGCACTTGGATGCTGTGGCATTTCAGTAGAAGCCTGAATGAAACGGGCAAGTTAGCCTTGCAAATATCCAAAGACGACAACTCCAGGCAGAAGAAACAGCAAGTGCAAAGGCCCCGGGGCCCAGCGAGCACCGTGTGCACATAGGAGGTGCAGCTAGAGAGGGCGCTGTGGGCCTGGGGAAGCCTGTTGCTTGTCATCCCAGGTAACGTGGAAGCCACTGCAGGTCTATGCAGAGGAATGACATGACCCAATCTGTGCCTTCTCTGATCTCTCTGGCTACTGTGTGGATCAGCTGCAGCACAGAAGTCGCAGAATGACACAGTGAGTGGCCGTGATAACAATCCTGGCCAGAGCCAGACAGGCTGATTAGGGTGAAGCAAGGGACAGTGAGAGCCAGTGGGACTCTGAGTACATTTCATCGGTGGAGGCAGGAGGATCTGCTGCCGCCTGCGTGTGGGGTATGGGGAAAAGAGAAGGGTCCAGGCTGCCCTTGCGGCCTCCATCCCGGGCTACAGCGAGGACAGAGGCTCCAGCAGCTGAGCAGGGGGCGCTGGGAGAAGCAGGGGCGCCTCTGCCTAGGGAGGGCGTCGGAGTCGTGGCTCAGTGTGTCCATGTGAAGAGTCAGGGGCCTCAGACAGCCCGTCGGGGCAGAGGAGGTAGCTAGTGATGGTGTCTGGGATTAAAGGAGAGGTGGCCAAACCATGGGGCTCTGACAGTGCCATGGGCATCACTGGGAACTAGTGGAGAGAGAGAGGGAGACACACAGAGTCCCAAGGCTGGGACGAGGAGGGACCCACAAAGGGGCTGAGAAGGAGCAGCCTGTGGGGTGGGAGGTGGCACCAAGGGAAGGGAGCCTGTCACGGAGGTATGAGTGGCCCTGTGTGGCTGCTGCTGAGAGGTCAGGGAAGGTTGGGCTCAGAGCACATGGAGGTCATGGGTGACCTCGACCAGAACAGCCTGGCGGCGTGTTCAGGGAAAAACCTGGCTGGTGTGAGCAGATGACAGACAGGGAGGAAGGGAACGCAGACAGGACACGTAGCAGTTTTCCTGTAAGGGCAGCAGGCACATGGGCCGTGGGTGAACGGGATGTGGAGTCTCAAGGAAGGAGAAACCTCGGTGACCAGCCCAGGACGCCCACTGGCAGGCCCAGCCGAGCCCGTCCTCCTGCTCCCTGTGTCTTCCCAGGCGTGCCCGGATCTTCCCCACCCGCCCATCACACCTCGGGTCAGGTACACTCAGAAAAAGCTCACGGTCACTGTGCCCAGAAGGAAACCTGCTTCCTGTCCCCACAGAGAAGCCTCTAGTCTTGACTCCTGCATGTGCCAGATGTCTCGCAGGATATGGGGTGAGTGCACCCAACACTCCTCCACAGAGGGTGGCTCACTGGGCTCAGATGCTCTGACAACCTCCTGTCTCCAGCCACGCTCCTTTTCCCATGACCATTCGCTGAGCATCCTCTGCGAGTCTGTCCCTCCGTTTATTTTTCAGGGAAAGGAAGATGTGTGAACCTTTCACCACTGTTAAAGGCTTGGTGGCAGAATGTGGAACGTGCTGGGGCAGCACAGGTGGAAAGGAGATGAGTACTTCAGAGAAGGTGACATGTGGGCTGGGCCTCGCAGGGTGAATAGGAGTTTGCCAGGTAGAGTGGGCATTCCTGGCAGAGGTCTCAGCATATGCAAAAGGTCAGAAGCAAGTAGATTTGTGTGGCTAAGGAATGAGAGTTCAGTAGGGCCCAATTAGGAAGAAACTTGAATGCCTTCTTAAGGAACTTAGCAAAGGTCCCCTGAGGGCTGACATGATCAAAGCAGGGTCCTAGCATTCTAGCATGGGGGACAGCACTGAAGTGAGGACAGTCCAATATCTTACCTGAAGAATCCCCAGATGCCCAGACGGTACTGAATGGTCACCACCACCACGTTTTCATGGGCAGAGAGGGCCAGGCCATCATAGGTTGAGGCCCCGCCCACCACCAGACCACCTCCATGGATCCACACCATCACCTGGACAGGGAGAAGCATCCACACTGGTTATAGGAAGCAGAGGTGGGAAGGACTAAGAGGCTGTCTGGTTTGATCGCCTACTTCTTGGCCATAACTCAAGCAGGCCATTACTCAAAGTCCACCAGCGCCCAGTAAAGTTTCAAAGGAAACGTCTCTCCTCCATGACCCTCCCAGCTACAGCCCAGGCTGCCACCCCATTCCTCACACCCTGGCTGCCCCTGCCTTTCTCCCCCATCCCAGTGCCACCTCCCACCCCCTCAGGGTACTGACTCTTGAGCACATCACCATGGGAATAATAGCAAAGGCTAAGGATGCCCTGGTCTCCCTGACACTCCTGTCACCCTCACGCTGGACCCTGCATCCTCCTCTACATAAACATGGAGCAGCCCTTGCATTGCAGCTTCATCTCATTAACTCTTTTGTGGTGAATTGAACTTCTCTGAGCATGAGTGGTTATCTCAAGAAGCACACATGCCCTGATGGTATCTCTCACTAATATGCCTCCTTCCTGCCTCCCCAAGTCCTAGCCACCCTGCAAAGCCCAGCCTGGAATCCACCCCCCTCCAGGAAGCCTTCAATCACTTGACTAACATTATCTGGGAACCTGCTATGTGCCAGGGGCTGGGATAGGATGACGGTGCATAACAATTCATTATTCATGTTTCTCACATTTAAAGAGCTCACGTTCACAGGGAAGCACTGGGAGGAGCTAAAATAATTATATTATCTTAACAATGACACTGTTATTAATAATAAAAATGAACTTATAAACTATGCTCCCAGTACTGTTTAAGCACTTTAAAATAAACTATCCATGAGGTAGGTACTAATACTGTCCCATTTGACAGATTGGAAAACTGAGGCACCTAACCTGCCCAAGGTCACACAGTCCAGTGGTAGAAGCAGGACTTGACCCCACGCAGTCGGTTCCAGTGTCCAGAAGCTGAGCTCGCCAGCACACTGCAGCCAGTGGCCACAGTGCAGCACGTCTGCTGTTAGGGTGGAGAAAGACCCTCCCTTCCCCTCTGAGGTTTCTCAAGCGCTTGCTTTTCATATTTAGCCAGGGGCGGAGACAAAGCTGGGCAGTCAGCACTGAGCACTCACACCTGATGACTCCCATTTCAAGGAAACAGCGACTAGAGAAGTTAACAATTCACCCAGGTCTCTCAGCTAGTCAAAGCAGAAGTGGGATTCAAACCCAGATCCTGCAGTTCTGGAACCGGTGTCTGTGCTAGAGGTTCTTCTGTCTGCAGGCTCCCAGAGCCCCTGTTTGTCTGATCCCTGCCTCCCTCCTGGGGAGGGGCCGAGGTCACTGTCATCTTTGAGTGACCGCTGAGCCCAGGGACGGGGCTGCTGTCACATGCTGAAGTCAGCGTGTGTCTGTGCAGCCAGAGGGCAGGGTCCCTGAGGGCAGGGGCTGCGTGGAAGTGGCTTCATGTTTCTTCTTTCCCAACCCCCAAGTCTAACCTTGCACAGGGGGCACTGAGTACAAAGTAGAAGAATGAATGAATGAGGGGGTGAGTGAGTGAACCTTTGTCCCCACTTCCTTGTGCCTTACAAAGCACATGTGGGGCCAACATCTACTCCCAAGTTCACAGACCTGCTCCACCACTCCCGGCACTGTGCCAGGGTGCGCCTGGGACACTGGCTGGGTGCTGACACCCTCTCCCGTCCACCCCAGGCATCGCCTCCTTTTCTAGCAGACCCTCCCCTACCCTCCAGCCTGCAGCTGGCAGCCTGCCCATCTCTGGCCCTTCACTTATTTAGGAAATGTTGACTCACTGGGTCACCAACCTGTGCCAAAGATATTAGGGAGGGAAATTAGCTACAGTGTAATCCCAGAGAATTGGCCAAAGATAAAAAAAAAAAAAACTGGCTCTGGGATTGTCCCAGGTTCTCCTCCCATGCATTTGTCATGGGACAGTGAAGGTTTTCAAAGACGTATCTTGGTGTGCTGGGCCACCCATACACATGCTTGATGTCCTTCATGCCAAAGAACACTGGTTTGAAGATCAAAAGACCTGAGCCAACTCTACCCTACTGTGTGACCTCCCCTTCCTACATTTGGGCCTCATTTTCTCCAGCTGTAAAGGAAGAGCTGGGTTGTTGGCTTTTCTTTGAGACTTCTTTCAGCTCTAACACTATTGGAAATTATGTCTCAACTGCTCTGGGTATCAGATTCTTTTTTTTTTTGAGACAGAGTCTCACTCTGTTGCCCGGGCTGTAGAGTGCCGTGGCATCAGCCTAGCTCACAGCAACCTGAAACTCCTGGGCTCAAGCAATCCTTCTGTCTCAGCCTCCCGAGTAGCTGGGACTACAGGCATGTGCCACCATGCCCGGCTAATTTTTTACATATATTTCTAGTTTTCCAATTAATTTCTTTGTATTTATAGTAGAGACGGGGTCTCGCTCTTGCTCAGGCTGGTCTTGAACTCCTGACCTTGAGCTATCCACCCGCCTCGGCCTCCCAGAGTGCTAGGATTACAGGCGTGAGCCACCGCGCTCGGCCTGAGAAACTCTTTAATCCAACCTACTATATTATTTAAAATATATAATTAGGACAAATAAATGACCAAAGGATGTGCAGAGTTAAAGACAGTAAGAGACAAGAAGAAAACATGATGTGATAGAATACTGACTGAAGGAAAAGATGCTATTTTAGCTTTGTGCAGTGGCAGTATAGTAGTCAATGAGGTTTATCCAAGGTGCGATTATTGTTAATTAAAAAAAAGAAAGAAAGAAAAAGGTACTGTTTCTAGAGATGGGATCTACAGGCACATTTGCAAAACACTGTACCTACCACCTTGTTCATAACTGCACAAAAATCACAGCATCTCCATAATACGGAACAGGATGCAACATTCTAAAAGAATGTACTGGAAAATGTACTAATATGGAATGACTTCTCAAATATAATTGAAAAACTCAAAGTTCAGAAGCTTTTTAAAAAGAATGGAAAAAAAGAATACATATACACGCTTGCTTGCATAGTTACAAAGTATCTCCAGGAGATACAAGAAGCTGGTCATAGCAGAGCCTCCAGGAGAACCAGGTTCCTGGTGGAAGACTTCACTGTGCACCCTTTGTACTTTTGAACCACGTGAATATATTATCTGTTCAAAAATAAATTAAAACTTTTTAGGAAGCCAAAAAAATAATAAATGAGAATCAAAAAATTTATACTCAGGAAAACAAGCTATGAGAGGCTCTGGGTAGTTGGAAACAACCAACACAGGGGAAATGAACAAAGGTGTCACTCCCGCTGCTATGTCAACCATTCTCTCTGTGGGCAACTCCCCATCCTAAATCCAACCATTTTTACAGAAGTTAATGCTCAAGGAAAATGTTGCAATGTGCAATAAGACTTTAAGAATACAAATGTGTCTGTTGTCCTCAAGGACTTCCCAGTCCAGAGGGGAGACAATGTGTGGCTATGCAATGACCCAAAGCACTGCCCAGAGTGCCATGGGCAGAAGGAGAAGCCCTTGATGGGCTAAGGGAGGGGGTCCAGGAAGGGCTCCTCCTGAGGTGGCCTGAGCCTGGGTCAAAGGAGCTGAAGGAGCCACATGAACTTGGCTTATTTTCTGGAGGAGGGGGTGACACCAAGCAAGGCTTGGCCCAATGGCCACACTGTGGTGTTACTGCAGAACAGAGTGGGCTCGGACACACAAGCCTGTAGCACACAGTCCAATGGGCATTGGGGAGCCAGGGAAGGTGCCACACAATGGAACAACAGACAGACATGCTCTGAGCCTGGGCATCATCCTGGGCACCGTGGAGTTCAACAGCATCCCTGACCATCCCCTCCCAGTTGGGACAACCAAGAATGTCTCCAGATATTGCCAAATTTCAGGGAGGGGGGCAAAAATCACCCCAGGTGAGGCTACTGCTCTGCATACATCAAGGCTGACACATAGCCTAGTCCAGAAACGACATGGCACAGTGGTCCTGGGAACACAGGAAAGATGGATCTTATCCCTATTCAGGAGGTACAATCAGCAGGATCTGGAGCCATAGGAGTTGATGGCTGTGGGGAGGACCCAGGATGCCAGGCTTCTAGGTAGTAACCAAGCATATGATGGCCTCAAAGCACCAAAGGGCTGAGGCCAGAAGGGAAGCGGAGTGCTGAGTCTGCAATGCCTTAGGAGCTCCCACATACGGCAGCTGGCTCCAGTGTCTGAGGCTGGGGGGAGACATACAGATGCACCTTTACCCCACAGTGAGATCACCCAGGAAGCAAGAAGCAGGCTTGTTTACTCTCTTTGGGGATTGTAGTATTGTCTCCGTCTTCAAGTATTCACTTACCCCTTCCCTGTAAGGGGGCTGTACATCCTGCTCTGGCCCATGTAACCTGAGCTGCCAGTCTAAAATGAAGCTTGAAAAGACATTGAGTTTCTGTCACTTTCTTGCCATAAAAAGAGCATGTCCTAAATATGGGCTGGTCCTGGGTCTAGAAATGAAGATTCTTGGAAGAGTCACAAGCAAATGAAATGTGAACAAAAAATAAACCTCTGTTGTTATTGTTGTAAGCCTCTGAAATGCTGGAGTTATTTGTTCCTGGAGTCTTCCTTAGATAAAGCAGTCCAATAAACGCCCTGAGGTGAATTTCTTTTTTTTTTTTCGAGACATGATCGTCTCACTCTGTTGCCTGGAACAGAGTGCAGTGGTGTCATCATAGCTCACTGCAACCTCACACTCTTGGGCTCCAGGGATCCTCCTGCCTCAGCCTCCCCAGTAGCTGGGACTACAGGTGCATACCACACCCAGTTAATTTTTCTATTTCAGTAGAGATGGGGCCTCCCTCCTTCCTTCTCCAATCACTCCTATGTGACACTGTCAATTAAATCTCCCTAACCATGGCCAGGCACGGTGAGGCCAGGATTTTGGGACCAGCCTGGGCAACATAGCAAGACCACATCACTACAAAAAAATGTTTTAAATTAGCCAGGCATGGTGGCACACACCTGTACTCCCAGCTACTTGGGGGCTGAAGCAGGATTGCTTGAGCCCAGGAATTCGAGGCTGCAGTGAGCTATAATCAGGCCACTGTACAGGTGACAGAGCAAGATCTTGTCTCCGAAAAAATAAAATAACTAATAAAAAAATCTCCCTAACCATTTTATCAGGACATCCCTTGCTCACAAACCTACAGTAGCTCCCTATTATCTAGAGAATTAAAATCCAAAGTCTTTAGCCTGAATTCAAAGACCTTCCCATTATGATCCTTATTTCCCATTATTCCTTTCATAACCTTTAAAACCCCCAGAAATCACAAATAACCAGCTTTCTAACCTTTGCTCCCAAAACTTTTTTTTTTTTTTTTTTTTTTGAGACAGAGTCTCACTCTTGTTGTCCGGGCTAGAGTGAGTGCCGTGGTATCAGCCTACCTCACAGCAACCTCAAACTCCTGGGCTCAAGCAATCCTACTGCCTCAGCCTCCTGAGTAGCTGGGACTACAGACATGGGCCACCATGCCCAGCTAATTTTTTCTATACATATTTTTAGTTGTCCAGCTAATTTCTTTCTATTTTTTTTTTAGTAGAGATGGGGTCTCGCTCTTGCTCAGGCTGGTCTCAAACTCCTGAGCTCAAATGATCCACCCACCTCCCAGAGTGCTAGGATGATAGGCATGAGCCACCGCGCCCAGCTTGCTTCCAAAAGTTGAAACACCTTCTGTCTCTGATGCTACAACACCTATTTCTTTCCCCCAATCACATCCCATTGACTAAGGTTCAGCTCAAAGACCACCTCTTCCTTGAAGCCTTCCCTCACTGCTGTAGCCCCCTGCAATCATCTCCCCTCTCAACTTCTGGAGCAAAGTTCTGTAAATGGGTCAGATAGCATATAGTTTAGGCTTTGTGGGCCATATAGCCTATGTCATAACTAGTCAAGTCTGCCAAAGCAGCTGCAGACAACACAAAAATAAATAGGTGTGGTTGTTTCAATAAAACTTTATTTATAAAAACAGGCAAGGGGGATCTGCCGATGTGCTGTAGCTTACTGATCTCTGGCCAGGAGCACTGGTTTGGCCCTTAATCAGAGAAGGGCTCATAGGCTTAGTAGACTTTTTCCTTACAAGCTCCCTGAAAGAACAGTGCGCTGCATGTCTGTGACACTACAATATATGCACAACTAATTGAGCATAGATTAGATGTTCAATTTTAAAAGTACTGAATAAATAATACTTGGGAAACACTCGTATAGAATATTAAAAAAAAAAAATTACTCCTAATGCTGATTATGTTTTCCCCACAGAATTCCAAAAACTCAAAAGCAGGGAAAAGCCACACCAAATGTTGAACCAAGAAAAATTCCACCCAAAAGAGCATAATAGTGGCCACTAAGCTCTTAATAGCTCTTGTGGCCGCCCAAACTGTATCAATGATTGGTATGAGTTTCACAGCAACATTATGAAAGGAGGATGCTATTTCATGTTAGCAAAATTTGGAGAAGTATGATCACAAAATTTGCCACCATCACATTTCAGGGGATTGCATAGGATGGTGGTGGGCAGAGCTTATCAACATAAGTTTTAGGGAAGAAAACCCTGCAAAATGTCAATCACAGGGGTGTGCAATACCAAGCTTGGCAGAAGTGGCAGTGGAGTAGGCCCAGGTGTGGAGGAATGTCACCACCACAGGTAGAAACAATGTGGCCAAAGGACAGAAGTCAGGTTCAGACTCAATCTCTGGGCACAGAGAAGGCCCGCCAGATAAAGTCGGGGGCAAGTCTAAGAGGTAGATGAAAGACACAGCAAGGCAGGCACAGGAGGCAAAACACAGATGACAGGAGAAGGGACCATAGACAGGCCAGACAACCCAGTCCAACTCTGCAAAGGAATCTCCTGGGCCCAGCACTGTACATGACAGGCTGCACACCTGAGTCTGCTCTTCTGAGCGATGCCTTGTGGCATCTTTAGGTGACATCCACAAAGCTAACTGTGAGAGAAAACACATAAGATCCAGGACATAGGACCACAAGTCAGTGAACAGGCACAGCAGAGGGGTTTTGCTAGGTATCTCATTATAAGAACATATTTCATGGACATTTTTTTCAGTAGCATCAAAGAACCAAGCAGAAGCCTAACAAGAGACTGCATTCACTGCACTGTTATTAAATTAAATTGCTCAAGGATATGCTGAGTTTCCAGGTAGTATGTACCTTCTAACCCACAGCTTTCCATCCTAGCACACATCCAGGAGAGAAGGCTAGGATGGACATTTTAAAATCTATCTTTATTTTAAGACTTGCTCACAGAAGCTGTTTCTGTTACCACTTTTTTTTTTTCTTTGAGTCAGAGTCTCGCTTTGTCGCCCAGGCTGGAGTGCAGTGGTACAGTGGCAAGATCATAGCTCACTACAGCCTTGAACTCCTGGGTTCAAGTGATCCTCCCACCTCAACTTCCTGAGTGGAGTTGCTGGCAGTGGAGTAGGAATAGGGTGTGCCACCAAGCCCTCATTACCACTTCTAAACATTAAACATTCTCACCTTAAAAGTCACAAATCCCAAAAAAGACTCTACTTAAGGTGGAAGGCTTTTCCCTAGTCTTTGTGTCACATAGTATAAAGGAGATGAGATATAGTTTTCTAGGGTTAATCTAGGAGACAGAGGGAAGAGATGACCAGATCTGAGGAGAATCAATCATCTCTTTGAGAAACAGAAGGAATTTTCCCACTTTGTTCTAAAGCAAGTTAAGTCTTACTTC
>CAUYRT010023668.1:0-23882 GCA_963574885.1 Lepilemur ruficaudatus
TCTCCAGGAAGCTACAACCTGGGAGATGAAATGTAGCCATCCCCACCTGCCCCCAGTGACAGGCCCCCAAGATAAAAGAGGAAGACAGGAGAAGGGCTTTGAGAAGGTCACAGTCTCAGGGAAATAGAGACAAAAATAAAAGAAAGGAAGGAAAGGAGAGAGGAAGGGAGGGGGGGGAAGAAAGATACAGTCATCCTAGCATATAGCAGCACCTGCAATAGAAGCATCCAGCCTGGGGCCCTGAACCACAGAGGGGGCCTTGGGCAGCGGGCGGGTGTCTTCTTAGCACTGCGTCCTTGACTGATCATTGCAGCACGTTCACTGAGCATCCGCCGTGCACCAGGCGGCGTGTGGAAGACAAAGATGCTGAGGGCTCTCCCTGTTGGAGCTCACAGTCCAGTGGCATCAGCAAGTGCAAGCACTTAACCCTGCAACAGGAAGCAGTAGAGTGTTCTAAGAGGAACCAGAGGTATCTCCAGTTTACAACAAAGAGACTGAGGTTCAGAGTGGTTGGCAGCAACAGTGAGCCACCCACTGGTTGGCAGCTCACTGTTGCTGCCAACCACTCTGAACCTCAGTCTCTTCGTTGTAAACTGGAGATACCTCTGGTTCCTCTTAGAACCACTGTGAGACTAGATGCGATGATACCTGTAAGTGCTTCTCCCACCATGTGCTCACATGCAGTAAGCACGCGGTAAACCCTCGCTATTATTCGAGCTGCTGCTGCTATGATGGAGACATATACAAGATCTCAGGGAAAAAGTAAGGGCTGAAGGGACTAAATCAATGGAAGAGGGAGGCGGTGGATGTCAGAGAAGGCTTCGCTGAAGATTGGCCTTGGTGTTGAATCTTAGATAAGACAGAATCATAGATCCCGACCAGCGGGAAATGGGTGCACTTTCTGTGTTTTCTTTTCCTTTGGATTTTGCAGACAGTGGTGACTGAGGTTGGTTAATAGTTAAATGTCATGTGAGCATTCCTACCGGGCTAGTTACTGTGGGGAAGGTGAGGATTAAGGGGGATGATCAGGGATTTGCCTAACAATAGTAGTTTCCTTATCTCCCCACAGTGGGAAATTCCCACGTTTGCTGGAGTCTGCTCTGTTTTCTACCTGAGCTGACGACTGGGAGTGGGAGGGAGCCTGTGCAGACCCGCAGCTGCAGAACAATAGGCCCACGACAGCTCTGCCTGTAAGGCTGAAACTGAGGGAACCGGAGCCGCCCAAGAGAGAGAACCGAATCCCACAGGGCAAGAGAGCACCAAGCCTTCATTTCTCAGGGGATTTCATTTAGTGACAGTCAAAACTCTGGGAACTGGGTGCTCACCCCGTTACAAGGACTCAAGTGTGTTTACTTAGTATTTTAACTCAGTGCAAAGCCAACATACCATACCCGGGTCAAAGACCTGGACCTGGAAGCCCGCCCTTGCTGGGAAGCCAGCTTGGAAGACTGCGAGCAGCCGGACACTAGGAGGACGCCTTTGCGGACGGACCTGCTCCAGGGGGGCCTTTCCTAGCTTGTTCCCTGGGGCCTGGAGGGGGAGCTCGGTGGACACCAGGGGGTAGGAGCAGGCACGACTCAGCTGACACTGAAAAAGGCTCAACTAATGTCTGAGGGTGACCACCTGAAACAGGACCTGGAGCTGCGGGGTGTGGAACGCAGTCTGGAGTGATGGCCCAGGGGGAAATAAATGTCACTTTCGTTCCGGAGAATATTACTGAGGTGCCTGCAAAGTTCGATTTTCTTTTGCAAGCCTTTTATTCAACCTAAAGGCCAGGTTCAGGCACAGAAGGACGAGCTATGTGCTTCAGTGTTGGTTTAGTCTTAATGCTTGCGTATGTCACAGTTAAGATTTAAGTATTTCTTAATGATCGGAGAGCAACAAACAATTAGAAAGTCCAAGAATCAGCTCTCAACTACAGTATGAATGTCCCCTGAGCATTTTTGTTAGGAGCATGGATTCCTATTATAATCAGAAAAAAGCAATAAAGATAGAAGAAAGATCTGGGAATGAGGGTTCTATTTATAGTACTATTTTGGGACATAATTATTTGTCATAAATGCATTTGTGAAAATGCTAATAAGATTGATTGTATTTGTGGAGCACTTCTTGTGTGCCAGGCCATCTCATGGGCAGGATCGATATAGTTTTTGCAACAACCCTGTGATGTTGTCTATGGAGGTAGAATCACCCCCATTTGATGCATGTGGAAACAGAGGCTTAGAGACGTTACGTACTGAGGCCCTGTGGCTAAATCCATGCCGTCAGTATACCAAGATGATGCCCAAGCCTGGGTCTCTGCAATTAAATGCAAGACACACAAGATTTAAACAAACAGGATTTCAAGTGGTCTCCACCCTCCAAGGTCTCCACTTCTGGAGACCCACCTGTATTGAGGGCACAGTTTGAGTGTTCCCTGTGGGAGCCTCAAGGGTAACAACCATGTCTTACTGACCTGTCGATAGCCCTAGAGTGGCTTGGAACACCAACTCCAATGCCAGTGGAAACCCGGCAGGTAAAGTAGGCCAGCGAAGCTGCTTGGGGAGGAATGACTAAAAAGAGGGAGCTCGCCCATCCAAAGGAAGCAGTTTCCACTCAATTCCAGCCAGCTGCAGTCCTGTGGGACAGCAGGCCCAGTGTGGCCAAATGGTTTGCTTTCCAAGAGAAGCTGGAGATTTGGGATACGTGAAATCTCCCAATATTTCAGTCATCATTGATACAAATGCAAAATTGTGTTTTTAAAAAGTACCGCCAAATTGGGTTGAATTTGGCCAGTGTGGAGCTACTTCTCCCCTAGAGCCTTGCAGAATTCTTCAGTTAGTTGACTTACCATAAAGGCTTTTGAGTTAATGAATGAATTAATTACTGGGCACAGAGCCCATTGGAAGGTTCAGCCCTATAGACCTGCCTTTGTCTCCCATGAGCAGTGGCATGAACCCCATCTGACACTGCAGAACCAGGTTACCGACTTCAATTTTGGAAAGTTCCTTGAGTGTGGGAACCGTATCTTGGTCAGGTTTTTGCTCTTCCAGGCCCCCAGTATAACGTCTTGCCAAAAGTAGGTTCTTAATTAGTGTTGCAGTGGATACGTGAAACTAACGCGGGTCCTTCCTTTGGTCATTCATTCCATGAGTATGTGCTGCCCATGCGCTGTGTGCCGGCAGTGGGATTCCAGGGGTGACTTACACACTTGTTCACGGCTGATACTATGATGGGATAGGTGATGTTGAGGAAGTAGCTGAGTATGCTGAGTTCGAGACTGGGCTACAGGACCTTAAGTGTAGGGTGTAACTCAGCTTCTAGGTCAGGGGCAGCCCCTCGGAGGAGGTGATACATGAACCAAGACCTGGAGGTAGAGCAGGGATAAGCCGAGTGACCTGTGGTAGCGGCTGGCAGAGGGAACCAGGTGTGCAAAGGTCCCGGTGCAGAGTGAGCTAGGACCACAAGGAAAAGTCCAGGTGGCTGGGGCCAGGAGACCTTGGGGAAGAACAGGGTGAGTAGAGCTAGAGGTGGCCAACCCAGATCACCCTGAGGGTTTGGCCTTCAGCCTAAGGGGAGGGGAAGGCAACAGAGGGCCTAAACAGGAATGGGACCTGATAATTTGCATCCTAAAAGATCTCTCCAGCTAAAGTGTGGAGAACTTTTTGGACAAAGTCAAGAGTGGATGGGAGGTCTAGCTTCGAAGCTAATGTGTGTCTCCAGGCAAGAGGTAGGGTGGTAACTTAGACTAGGATGCGGTGTTAGAGACAGGGTTAATGACAGGGACACAGAAAAACTATAAGGAGCTGGTGCCATTTGCTGAAACAGGAACCACACTGGTGGTTCTGTGGGTATACAGTTCTCAGAGGAGCCATCACTTAGAATACAGTGTGAATGTTTTCCCTGAAGCCATACAACACAGCAGCCCTGGAAGGAAGAATCTGGGGGAAGGGACAGATTTAGTTTGGAGTTTAACAAAGAAACTATCTAAACATCTTCAAAGTCCCAGTTATAATTCTCTGTTATCAGACAAATGTGGTCAAAGGTAGGAAATTGAATTTTCAAAAGTAGTTGGGCCTAAGAAAGAATCAGGCCCCTGACGTTGCTGAGAGGGAAACATGCATTTTCAATCTTCCAGAAGTCACTAAGTGGTTCTCATCTCCTCCTCTAAACAGAAGGAGGAGTTAACTTTGAGGCTAGAAAACGTGGAGGAACTAGGAGAGTAAGGAGCCCAGCGAGACATCTTGAGCCACATGCCAGCTCCTCGTCCTGGCAGGTGTCATCCACATGCAAAGGGGCCCAGAAGTGACTCGATCTTCCCAAATTCTTGGCGCCCACCCACATGACCTTACCCTTCCTGCCGCCCCCATCCCCACTGTGGGAAGAGTGCTGGGTGAGCCGGAATCCTGCGCGGAATGACTCACCGTGATCATTGCCATGTGAACAACTACACCCTGTGACAGAGAAGGAAGGCCCCAAGGAAGGAAGGATTTTCTTAAATGCCTAATAAAGAGGTAGAAGCACTGCCCCCAACTCCTTTAAAAGAATATTCCGAGGAGAATTGAGATCAAGGATTTAATATCATTCTAGTCTTGAGAACAAAGATGCCAAGAAAGCAGACAGCATGTCTGGGATGCAGGGCACTTAGGGAGTGTTGCTCTTTCTGAAGCGACAAAAGTGCTGAATCTGGTGGAGGGTGGGGGAGCATGATCTGGTCCTCCTGGCCTGTATCAGACTTTCTCGGGGTCTTTGAAAATTCCCTTCTCCTGCATTCGGCATGTTCTCAATGAGGGTGTCCCTTTCAGCTGGGGAACAAGAGTCTAGGATGGTAACTTACTAGAGCCCGAAGTCCCCCAGGTTCAGGGAAAGGTGTGCAAGGTGCTCAGAGCGGAGCAGCTCCTGCCCTCGGGGTTAAAAGGGATCCCCATCATGGTGAGGTCCCACTCCACACCCACGAGGACGGCTAGAATCCAAAAGACAGACACTCACCAGTGCTGGTGAGGGTGGGAGAGATCGGCACCCTCCCACACTGCTGGTGGCAATGGGACACGGGCAGCTACTCCAGATAGGGTCACGGTCACAGGCACCAGGGGTCAGGACATCAACATAACTTCTGGGGGAGACGCAATTCAACCCCCAACAATGGGAGAGGCAAATGATGAACGTGCCACCAAATAAGCTATCAAGGTCGTTTTGTGTGTGCTGGGGTAGGTCTGTGAGGGGAATGTGGCAGGTGGATGCACAGGAGGGAGAGGGAGGTCTGCGGGGTCCCCTGCCAAGAGGTGGCATTGGAGCTGAGGCCCAAGGGACATGAAGGAGCTGGCCCTGCACAGAGCTGGGCAGCAGGTGCAAAGATCCTCAGGTGGGAGCGGGCAAAGCGTATGCAAAGAATGGCGGTGGGGGAGGGGAGAGCGACGGCAGGGCCAGCGCCTGCAGCTTTGGGTCTAGTTCCAAATGCACTGAGAAGCTGCTAGAAGGTATGAAGGAGAGGAGTGACATGGTCCCATTGTGTTTTGGAAGAGACCTCTCTGGGACATTTCCCTTTATAAAAACACTTTACATAACACACTTAAGATCAAAAAAGAAGACCCCTCTTGGATGCTAAGTGGAGAAGCAAGCTCGTGAGAAATGTGTGTTCACTGGGCCATGACGGAGGATGCCACAGAGCGCTCGTCCTGGCAGGCCACTGGGTCTCCTTGCGGGGACAGGGGTGGCTCTGGTTCAGAGGGTATGTGAAGTCCTGGAAGGCTTTGCTGCATTTCCACTGAAGTCCAGAGTGGACTTGAGACCTCTTCCTGGAGGGCCCTGGAGGGTTCTAACCCTGGATTGATCTGAGAGCATCCAGGCCTAGCTCTGGAGGCCGCATCCCTCAGCACACAGCCCTTCACTATGAGAAAGAGAGAGCTGGGAATTCTGCCCCAGAACTGCCACTTGGGGAGCACCCGTTGGCCTTCTGCACGCTCTGGTTTTCCACGCTGCGCGGTCGGGTTACCTGCCTCAGCCGGGAAGACGGAGTCCCCGCAGGCGGCCTCTTTGTCTGCACTGCTTAGAAATGCACCTCCGAGTGGTCCTGGCCCTGGATGCAGGCAGCGTCCGGCTGGAGGGATGAGTTTGTCTTTTCCTGCCTGTGGAGGAAGCTTGGAGAGATTAGCGGTGCCCCCTGCTTGCTCCTCCTTTCGAATCACGTGGTGGCCTTCAACAGGCCTCTGAGGACGAAGGTGGCCCTACCGAAGTTGGAAGACAGGAGGCCCCGCTGGCTGTGGGCTGGGCTGCCACAGAAATTATGGGGCAGGCGGTGGCCTGGGGCACGAGAGGAACCCCCTTCTGACACGCATCGCGCCTCCCCTACCCGCAATGCCATTGCTTCAAACGTCCTTCACACAGTCCTCTGTTTCACGGGTCCCCTTCTACTAAGATGTAAAACATACACGCCCCCAGGAGGAAGCCCCACGCTGGCTCAGTCCTTGGGAGGCCAAATGCCCTGGCTTCCCTGAGCCTGGTGTCCTCATCTGGGTCAGGTACAGTTGGAAATGAGGTCAGGTACCTGCCACACAGTTCTCTTCCTCCTCTTCTCCCTAAACCTCTGCAGTCCCCAAGCTGGTGTGTGTGCAGCCAGTTTCCCTTGGCTGTGGGCCTCCGTGGCCGCTGTCTCTGCTGAGGGTCACTTTCCCCTCGAGCTGCGGCCATCCCCCCTTCAGACCCCGCCTGGCCTCCTCCCCTCCAAAGAAAACACTCTCTCCCAGGACTGATGTCACTGAGGGAAGCTTGAAGGAAACAGGATGGGAAGAGCTGTCAGCACTAATTAGGAGAAAGTGCTCTCTCCTCCAAAAGCCTTCTGGCCTGTCACTGCTGCCAGCCAGGGCTCCCTTGGTTTCAGAGTCTGGTAGGAAATAGAGCCCCAGCTCTGTGGGCCCAGCTTTGTGACTCACTGGTCATATGAACTTGGCCTCTGTGTGCCTCACTTCTCTTCTCTGTAAAATGGGGTCGTAACGCCAACCCCATAGGCTCGTTAGGAGGACTAGAAAACACGTGTTTAAAGCCCCCTGCCCAGGACCCTGAACAGACAGGAACCCAGCAAATGCCGTTAAGCTTTTTCTGTTCCCTGTCACCTTCTCACACACACACTCCCCCTCAGAATGTGTGGTTTGGCCGTTTCTCGGTTCTTGAACAGATTTTTTATCTTATCTGTGATCTGCAAGCCATGACTGGCTGCCTCAGAGCCCTTGGAACATCACATACCTCTGGAAAGTTACCCGATGCCCCTGATCCTCCCTCTCGCCCTCCCCTCATGTTGCAGTGTCTACTGAGAGCCCACGGCATGCTGGCGCCTGGCTGATCAAACGCAGATGTGGCCCTGCCCTCTGGAGCTTCCAGGCCTGGGGGAGGCAGACCCTGGAGAGAGCAGCTGTGTCCCACCACACCAGCCCACCCACACTCTGCTTTGCAGACACCCCAGTGTACCTAAGAAGCTCAAGGGTGCCTTACAATAGACTGGACTTGCTGCATGTGTCACCTTGTTTGACCCTCAATAACTTCTGACATTGGCAAACAGGTGTGATCCCATTTTACAGATATGGAGAGTGAGGACCAAAGGGCTGTTTTCTTCTACCATGTTCTATTGCCCCCAATGTCGGAGTCCTCAGTAATGTGTATCTCTGTTTCCAAAACAGTATGACAGCAATACCTTTAACAACAGCTCCTGTTGACGGCTCCCACCCAGGAGGCCACTGTGCTAAGGGCCCTATGGACGTTCCTATTTCAGCTTCACACTTCCCTCGGAGGACGTAAGTGCTGTCCCCCAGTGGGTGGATAAAGACACTGAGGAAGGTTAATTAACGTGCCGGCGGCTACCCAGGTAGTGAGTGTGGCCCGCAGTGACAATCTAGGTCAGCCCAGCCTTGGCGTCCACACTGGACAATGTGGATGCAAGAGAAGATGGAACATGAGAACCTGTGCTCAGAACACACGAGGACGTGAGAACCTGTGCCCAGAACACACGCTCATACGATGGGCAAAGAGAGGCTGGAGAAGAAGGTGGCCCCAAGAGGGAGATGAGGGCGTAAAACATGCACATGGAGTTCTCTACACTAACTAGGGGGCTACTTCTCTGTAGATGGCGAGACCAGGGTGTCCGCCGACAGCGCGTGACCCAGACCCTACTCCTGGGGATCTGCTCTCACTGCACCCACCCAGCCCAACTTGGCGCTCTTCATTAGGGCCAGACACCAGCTCTCCTTCGAATACCTTTCCTTCTCACGTCGTGGTTCAACTTACCGGTTGTGGTCCAAGATGACTAACTGCCACCACTGATTGTGTACCTGCTGTGTGTCAGGCATTCTGCTAAGCACATCACAGATATCTCATTTAACCTTCGTAAGAATTCTCAAGTAGGCATTTCTTTGTTCCTTTGATCTAATGAATAAACTGAGGCTCTGAGAGGTGCCCCAGGCCATGTAGCTGGTAAGAGAAGGCACCAAGATTTGAACCCAGGTCTCGCTGGCTCAGGGGCGCGGGTAGCCACCGTGAGGCAATACTCCCCCTCCAGCGGCTTCCTGCGCTGCCAGGATCAACGCCAAGCCGGGTTCCACAGTCCATGTGCCTCCCACCGCATGCCGCCCCTCCTCCCTTCTCCCGCCTGCCCCGCCTGCACTCACTCTCCCTCTGCTTCCTGCTTGCCTTCTGGGGCTTCCTTTCTGTCCCTCGAACCAGCCAGGCATGTTCAAGGACTTTGCAATTGCTCTTCCTTCTTCCCTCGACCTTCTTGTCACCGTGCCTCCTCACCGTCACTCGTGTCTGTGTTCCAGCATCCCAGAAGGGCCTTCGCTGCCCCCTTCCCAAAGTAGCCCCTTCCAGACGCTGCTGGGACGTGGCCCCTTTTATCTTTTTCAGAACACTTTTCCAGAGCCGAAGTGATCCTGCCTGTTTATTTGTCTAGCACATGTTTATCCCTTTCTCTTCCTGCTTCCTGCTCCCCACCCCATGGAATGCGAGCTCCGTAAGGGCAGGAAGTCCTTGCCAGTCAGCCTGCGGAGAACAGCCCTGAGAAACGCTGGGAATGCACCCACTGCTCCTCTCTCTGCACCAGAACCTCCCAGTTTGGTCAGAAATCTTTGGGTGAGACCCTTTTGAATGGCCACGTGCTTTCGCTTTCAGCCAGCTACGCACTGCTCAAGTGACTTCCAGGCCACCTTGGGCCCAGGGGAACGTGCAAGGAGAAAGCCTCTTGAGTGCATTTCTGGAGGCAGAACTCCGTACCAATGCCACCTCCCCTTTTGATCACAACTCCACATGCCCACAAGGTCCTCAGGAAGCCCCCAAGGCCACACACATCATAGGTACTGGTTGTCTGATGTTCCAGCTCTCTTTTGTTGCATAACAAACAACCTCAAAACTTAGTGGCTTAAAACAACAGCCGTTTGTTTGCTCACAGGTCTGTAGGTCGGGGACTGGGGCAGAGCTGGGCCGGGCGTCTCTGCTCCCCACAGAGGCCGCGGGGTCCTCTCACCAGGCTGCATTCACATGGCAGCTGGGTGGCTGCACTCACAGGCCTGGCACCTGGATGGGACGCCTGGGGATCTGAGACCTCTCTCTTTCTCTTTGCATGTGGCTCTTGTCACGTGACAAGCTTGGGCTCCTTTTCGTGGCGATGAATCCCAAGAGTGGGTGTCCCAGCGGCAAAAGCGAAGCTGCAGATCCCTAAGGCTCAGCCACGGAAGTTACCCAGTGTCACCTGCCCTGTGTCCCACAGACCAGAACAGGAGACAGGGGCTACCCAAATCCGAGGGGGTGGGGGGGGAAATTATTTCCACCTCCCCAAAGGCCCCTTCCCAAAAGACCGCGTGGGATGGGAAATACCATTGCAGTTATCTTTGGCAACATCACCTACCACATCGAATTTCCTGATTGTTTGGCATACAAGAGTCCTGGCCTTTTTCAAGACCACAGAAGTTATGACTCTTTTGTGTTTTCTGCCACTAAAAGACAGTGTGGGCTCCTCTGGGGCTTTCCTGGTGACTCCAGGCTCCTAGCCCTTGACATTGGAGGGAGAACCAGAAGCTTCCCAGAGCACCTGCAGACCCTCCCGGGCCTTTGCACGTGCTGGTGTTCTGGATGACAAACTGGGCTTGCCCCTTGCTGTGGGTAGCTCATGAATATATTTACCTCTGAATTCAAGAACCATAATGGATTGGCATTGGCCCCTGACCTCGCGGAAATACTAACCAAACGAGATGTAGGTCTACAGGGCAATTGTTTTCTTTTTTATTTCCTGGGCTGATTACTATCGATTATATGCTGTGCACTTTGTTAATTTCCTTCTGACAGGCTCTCTTCTCTGAATAGTTCCTGGAAAGGGTTTGGTTTCGTTATTTTTCCTGGGATTAAGGTGCTATGTATTCTAAACAACCCAGTCATTCTACAGAGAATTCGTTCAACTCTCTCGTTTTTCAGCAGCTGATTTACCAGTGACCTCTCCCAAAGCGAAGTGACAGGCAAACATCGCTCAAGAAGTTTACTCCTCCAGAGCTATTGCAATGCTGGTGATGGGTATAGGTGATCTCCTTCATTGCTGATGCTAATTGCAGTGTACCTGGGGTTAATGATGATGTTGCAATAACAGGCAACATTTCGTTTGTGTCAGGCTCGCTGCTAAGTGCTTGACAAGCTTTATCTCATTAATTCTTCCCAATAAACCCATGAGGTAGGTCTTGATATTATCCCAGGTGTTGTGGAAGTCCCAGGGGAGAGCTTTAGAATACAGAAAGGCTTTAGGGCATCAGAACTAATTCTGTGCCAAACGTGTTTCTTCTTTAGAGCTTTTGATGTGATATTGCCTCTGCCTCAAAGCCTTGACCCGATCTTTGCTCTTTGCACAGCCGCCTCCGCCTCATCCTTCGGGTCTCGGCTCAGATGTGACATCCTCAGAGAGATGCTACCTGGCCAACCTGTCCCTTCCCAGCCTCCCCTTTCTCCTGCCCTGTTTAGTCCTGCCACGCATCTCTAGCGTGCATGGCCTCTTCCATTTGCAGGTTGACAGTGTCTCCTCTGCTCTGGAATATGTGGAAGAGCTTGTTCCTGCGTTCATTCATTCCTGCGTTAGCCTGAAAACTATCTGCTGAGTGAATGGACGGACCTGTGTCCTCCCACACACTGCCTGCAGGGCCTCGGCGAGTTCCAGAACTTGTCAGAGCCTCTGGTTTCTCATCTGTCAACTGGAGATAGTAATTAGAACCTGCCCATAGGGTGGGTGTGCAAATTAAGCAAGACACTATAAATAAACTTTTTAGCTCTTTCGTGGGACCTAGGCATTTAACAATTAAGACAGAGTACCAGTCTAGAGACTAAGGATGCATCAGCAAAATGAAATAAAAAAAAAAAAATACATAGTGCTTAGCAGGGCGCCTGACACACTGTGGGCACTCAGAGGTGTGAACTCTGCATGATTTTCCTTCCGACATCATAGGAACAGTGACTAATGATCACCGCCCGGGAGTGGGTTGAGTCCTGAACTCTGCTATTGACTGAAGTATAAACTGAGAAAACTCTAAAGTTCAAAAGTATTTTTTATCTTGACTTGGAAATGGAGGAGAGAAGTTTGAGTATCTGGTGTTCTGGAAAAGCAAAATATCTCCAGCAGCCGGGATTACCGGAGCCCGGAGGCTTTGCGTGGAGCGGGGCGGGCACTGTTGGAGCCCGAGAGTAAATAACGTACTCCGTTAAAAGACATAAGCCTCAGTATCAAGTGCTAAGAAATCATACCCCCGTTTTAAAAAATTCTTTTTGGGTGCTAGATTTTAAAGTGAATTACTGTGTTTTCTTAAGCACAGGGTCAACTTCAGAAGGGGATGTTTACAACCATAAACATGTGTGCTCGAGCAGCCTTTATGAATGCAAGACCTGAATGCAGATTGAACAGCTGTGATTTGGCCTAATTTATAATAGCACATGGGGATGCTGAAAACTGAGGGATGCAGACAGGAGGGGTCTTCTGAGTCCTCAGATAAATTCAAGGGTGGATGTTACTGACTTAGAGGCTATTCGGCTCCTCCCACATAATAATTCGTACCTTTAAAACCCATCAACAGAGGAAGTAACGATCTCTTTGAGCCTCAGTTTCCTCATCTGTAGAACAGGAATAATAACAGCCCCCACCTCAGTGTGTTCTGAGAATTAATGAGAAAATGATGCGTAAAACACTTGGCATCATCCCTGGCACATAAACATGCTCGATAAAGGTATGCTCTTATTATTTTTAAATTAATGTTAATTCAGCCCCCAGGAATAACAAATCTTCAATCATTGGTAGTTTGCATGTGGACTGAATTCCCTGTTCCATGTTCTGTGCATCCCAATTATGATTCCACTACTGCTAGTTCTGTGCCTTTGGGCAAGTCCCGTCACCTCCCCGAGCCTCAGTGCCCACGTCTGTAAAATGGACAGAACGGAACCTGCCTTACAGACCTTTCGTAAAGGGTTTACAACCGTGTTTGGCACACATAAAGAACGCTCTAGATGTGTTTGCTATTATTCTCATCAAAATTGTAATCAGTGGAAACTAGCGGTTGTTTATAATGCCCAGGATAGGACCTCATCCTCTTTCACCCCGTAAGTGAGCGGCTGCTTGCACATACCTTTAGCTCCTCATGGAGATGCCTCTCCCCGCAAACTTGGACTGCAGTAAAAGTGTGTTCCCTCATTTGGGTAATTGAAGAGGCTTATAAAAGCAATAATAAATATACCTAGGTTTCTATGGAAACAATTATCTAATTAGGTTTTCCCTTTAATCAGAGGAATCCAAATTTAGGGACTCTTAGTATGTTCCCTGATTAAGGCCATTTGTGGTTCCCTGAGTTGCTGGAGGAGTCCCAGAGTAGAGGCATCCCCCCAACCTCGTTGCAAATGTTTTCATTACAGATTATGGCAGCAGGCCTGGCAGCGTCTGCGGAGGGCTAATTTTTCCTGACAGGCCTGCTAAGCTTTGTTTGCAGATAACCCTCTTCTCGGCGGTAGTCCCAGCTGACAGAGGCAACGCCAAGGACTCAGGTCTCATTTCCCTTGACAGTAGCTTCTCAAAAGATTCAGGAGAGATGACCACCAGAGCCAGTGTGGGAAACGGAGACGATCGCTGCCCTTGGGGTGCCCAGCCCTGAGTGCTCAGCATGGCCGCCGCTTAGATTGGCTGGAACATGTCAGAATGTGATGAGGCTGATATTTGGAGTTTGCTACTCAACGTAGTCCCTGCAAAATGCCATTTCCACTACCTAATACCTGTCTGGGGAGAGATCAGAACATTTAGTTTTAATCTTAAAGGTCATGTAGGAATTCGTCCTAATAATGGAGCCCAAAGCCAGGCAGGGAGGCCAGGGAAATCTCACCGGCAGAGGCTCCTTTTGCAGACTGAGCCACTACAAAGAGGAAGAGCCCATATGTGGAGCACTGATAAATGCCAACTGTCCTTCAAGGTGACCCTGAGAGGCCAGGTTCTGCTCCAGAACATCCCTCCTGCAAAAACAGCACCCAGGCATGGGTGGCTGCTTTACGCATTTATTGAACAAAAATTTATCTATGTGCCCTGTCCTGAGCTAGGCGATAGAGATAAGAGATGAAAAGACAGGCTCTCTGTCCTCCAAGTGAGGACAGCTAAGCCAAGGAAACTGAAAACTGCTAAGAAATGACTGTGCTGCTGTTGATCTGAAGCTTCGGAGTAGAGCGGCGAGAGCGCCGTGGCTTGCCCGAAGAAGTCAGGGTTGGCTCCACGCAGGAGGTGGGGCTGGGTCCTGGCTGCGGGGAGGCATTTTCTAGCAGACAGGCATAGCACAGGGCCCCTGGCACAGACAAAGGGCTGGATGCACAAGAGACCTGGCCTGGTGGGGACTGTGATGGCGGGAGTGATGGGGGTGGGGGGACGTGAGGCTGATTGGAGCCAGAGAGAGGGTGATGAGTCAGGTCACAAGAACCAAGCCAGAGAGGTGGGCAGAGACCATGCCAAAGGGCCAGGTCCTCACCTGTGGGCCAACAGTGGCTCCTAAGGAGGACGTGACAGTCAGCGTTCAACCAGAGAAACAGAACCGGTAGGAGATATAGATTAAGAGATTTGTTGCAAGGAATTGGCTCAGGCGACGGTGTGGGCTGGTGAGGCAGGTCTGAGATTGATCCATAGGGCAGGCTGTCAGGAGGGGCAGGCTGGAACTCTCCAGCAGGTAGTCGGGGCATGAAGCTCTGCTGCAAGTGGAATTTCTCCATCAGGGAAGCCTCAGCTCTGCTCTTAAGTCCTTTCAACTGAGTGGACCAAGCCCACCTCGATTATCTGGGACAGTTGTCTTTACTGAAAGTTAACTGATTGTGGGCTTTAATCACATCTATGAAACACCTTTCCGGAAACACCTAGTGTTTGACTGAATAATTGGAGACTATGGCTTAGCCAAGGTGACATCTCAGAAGGGATCAGAGAGGCGTCCATTCTCTGCACGACCTCCTCCTCTCTCCCGGGGTTAAAGGTGAGGCATCATGAACAGCATCATAAGTCACTCAAAGGCTGCTCCTGACCAGAGAAACCTGCAAATTAAAGAAGGGTGATTCTGGGACTGGCAGGAAGAAATGCCGGTGCTGTGCTGGAGTGATGTCACCATGCCCGAGAACAGTTTTTCCAGGCAGCCACAAATTGGATATAGGGAGTTCTAGAAGTCAAATACATCTTGATTTCAATCTCAGCTTGACCGCTTACATTTTGCTTTCATCTATAAAATGAGATGATACCTTGGAGGTACATTGAGAGATTAACATGTCAACGTGGTAGTGCGTAATGTCAGGCTTCTAGACGGTGCTTAACAAGTGGCAGTGGTTGTTAACTGAGATTCATCTGCCTGCAAGGGGACCAAAGTGAGCTAAATTAAGGAGAAAGGGGAATTTATTGGAGAAATATTGGTGTGTCTCATGGACTCCAAAAAACGTTGACAGCGGAGCCTCAGGAAGATTGGGAAGCAGGGCAGCCCCATGAACCTCCACTGGAGAACCTTCCCGACCTTCCCTGGGGAACTTTCACTGATTAAGTGCCAGGCTCTGCATGTCTCAGTTCAGGTTCTTGAGAGAAGGAATCTTACTGGACAGCTTGGGTCAGATGTTCACTTGGGAACCAACCAGCTATGGCCTAAGAGTGGAGTCATAGAGAACAAATATGGCGGCCAGGTCTTACCCCGTGGCCAGAATGGACACCTCAGGGGAGGTCCGTTCTTCCGGCATTGTAGGAAGTTGCCATACCTCAGTGGGAGCTTTGCGTTGCTCCCTTGCCCCAGTGACAATCCTGCTTTGACCCACTGCAGACCTTACAGTTACCTCCCGTCATTATGGCCCAGGACAAGTTACTCCCCTCTCAAAGCCTCTCTCTCCTCCTCTCTGAAATGGAGGTGAAACTCATACCTTTCTTAGAGAATTGTTGTGAACGTAAAATAATATACATTCGGCTCTTAGCTCTTACAATTGTTGTAATTGCTTTCGTTGTTACTGTTATTTAATTGTTACTCTAGAAGTAGTGGCAGTGTTGCTCACGGCCTAGCTGGGCTTAGTACTGAAAAAATAATAATAAAAGCATATGGCACCGTGATGGGGTGAAAGGCATAGGCACGAGCCAGGTATCTCTGGATCGAAACCTCACTCCGGCACTTCTCGTCTATCAGACAAGTTAATTCAACATCTCTGACCTTGTTTCCTCACTTGTAAAGTGGGAGTGGTAATAATGATCTTGCAGAATCGTCGTTAGGATCAAATGGCATCCTTGTGTGTAGTGTGCTTAGCAAAATGCCTAGCGTGTGGTAGACGCTCAACAAAAGGGAATTTTTATCATCATCTTAATTATTAATATAATTCTTATTATTAAACCACTTATTTAATCAAATAAGCTCCTACATGGCATAACTCCGTAATTCCCCAGCTCCATCTTACAGTAGTCTAAATCTGATGTACTTTCTTGTCATTTGTATGTTGGGCACCTGCAGTACGGGCTACTAGTTATTAATAATTTACAGCTCATATGCCTGCTCCCTCTGGTAACTCTATAGTTAACATTTTCCGAGCCGGGCAGTGCTGTCATTGGCTTCAAGGTCAGCGGTAGTTCGGGGAGCGGCATGTGATTTTTGCATATGGCATTGGAGCCATCCGTTCTTCGCGGAGATCGGAGGTAATTTGGAGCAAACACTTCCTCAATCATACGTCCTTTGTGAGCGCACAGAGCTGAGACCTCACACTGGGCCTAACCGGGCATGGTGATTTGGCACCTTGAATGAATTGCAAGAAAATCAAGCTCAAATAAGGAGCCACTGTAAGTGCATTTCGTTTTCATCTGCCATTTACCTAGAAAGGCCACACAGCTCTGGATCTAAATAACCTGATGCCTGTCTTTAAAATGCACTCACTCGCTCCCTTTCCCATTCACTAAATCAGGATAAAGAAAAAAATACCATTGTATACAGCGGTGCCTGAACAATTTGCACACCCTGTAATTCTCACATAACCCTGGCCCTCTCCGCTCGGCTCCTGCAAGACGTTTAATAGAAGGATGTTGTGCTGACATCTCATACTGTAACAATATTGTTACCGTGCGGGAAGATGCCAGGGTGAGTTTTGTAGCGAACAGTGAAGTGCCATTAGAAGTGCAGTGAAATTACCCATTTCTGAGCTAACGAACAGCGTACATTTAGGGATAAGAGTTAACATTTTGAATCATGTTCTTCTGCTTATTAATTTCCAACTCTTGACACCAAACATCTTTAGACTTAGACTGAATTAAGCACGCTTTGCTGATGGCCTTCACAGTGGTATTTCTTGGTCCCCTTCCTGGAAGACAGTATGAGCCAGTGGTTAATCTCATAGACTTGTAGCTCTGGTTCTCTTGAGTTCAAGTCTGATTTGGGCCACCCTGCACCTATGTGACCTTGGATGTGTTAATAATGCCCAATGCATGTGTTAACATGTATATTGCATTTAGCATGTGCTGGGGGTGTTTTGAATACTTTACCTGTATTGACTCTTTTAATCTTTAGATTACAACACTATGAGGCAAGTATTTTTCTTTCTTTTTTTTTTTTTTTTTTTTTGAGACAGGGTCTCACTTTGTCACCTGGGCTAGAGTGCAGTGGCATCATCATAGCCCACTGCAACCTCAAACCTCAAACTCCTGGGCTCGAGAGATCCTCCTACCTCAGCCTCCCAAGTAGCTGGGACTATAAGAGTGCACCACCACGCCTTGCTAGTTTTTGTATTTTTTTTTAGAGAAGAGGTCTTGCTCTTGCTTAGGCCGGTCTCAAACTCCTGGCCTTAAGCAATCCTCCCACCTCGGCCTCCCAAAGTGCTAGGATTGTAGGCATGAGCCACCATGCCCAAACCAGCATTTATTTTTCTTATTATTCCCATATTACAGGTAGAAAACCAAGGCACAATGGTGTTGAATAACTTGCTCAAAGTTAAGATCCGATCAGTGATCAAGCTAGCGTTTGAACCTGGGATCTTGACTCTGGAATCCGGCTCTCAGCTGGTATGCTCGGCTTAGTCTCTTTAAGCATCACCTTTCCCATCCCTAGGGTGACTACTACCTGCTTCTGCGATAGTTGTAAGGATTAAATGTTCGAGCAAATGCATACAAAGTGCTTAATGTGTTACGTGGAATATAATATGAGCTTATTTAATGTTGGCTGTTCCTGTGATTAATGTAGAGCCTCTGCCTTGTACAACTCGAGTCATTGTTCGTGTAGAATACAGTGTGGCACTCCAGGGGACCTTTCATGGTGTGTCCTAGATGACTGGCCCCCACCCCCTGCAGTTGTGCTGCACAGCAGCCCTGTGGGCCTGCATTACTCTGGAGGGAGGGACAGCTGTCAGGAATCCCCGGTAGCCCAGGGAAGTAATGGTGAGGCCTAAACCTGGACAGAGGCTGTAAGGAGAAAGTAAGAGGAACCAATTCAGTAAAGGCTTCGTTATCAATGATTCTATATTTTTGAAAGATCAGCCAGGCTTAGGGCCATGTCGGTGACCCCAGAAGAAAACCAGGCCAATCAGCAGTAAGAGCCAGGCTTCTGTGCAGGACTAGCTATATAATTTAGGGGGGCCCAGAGCAAAAAGGAAAACATGGGACCCCTTAGTCAAAAATTAAGAATTTCAAGACAGCAACAGCACAGTGTAAAACCAAGCGCAGGGTGCTTCTGAGCCTGCAGACCTGTGCACCTGCCTGGGTCTCACGCCCAGGTGGCCAACCCTGCCTCTGTGCTACCGTCCCACCCCCATCCCCAACCCCGGGAGCTAGGGATGGGTGAGTGCTGGCTCTGGGGCCCTAACCTTGCAAGCTCATCCACCCCTCAGATTTCTCCCTCCAGGAGCACGGCCAAAAGACAAATACATGGCAGATGGAAAAAGATGGTTTGATGGAAAAAGATGGTTTGGATTCCAACAAGAGTAGGGCAGGGAAGATAAATCTCTAGCTCAGATGAATTGTGATTAACCACACATACTAAGGGGCGCTTCGGGGAAGCCAGAGTGGGTAGACTGGATTCATGGGGAGGCTGCTCACAAAACCTTCAAGAACAGTCTCTGTCCAGGAAGATCGATGCAGCACAGACATGTGTGAGGTTTTCTTTCCCTGACATCAGGCTGTTAGAGCGATGGGCTGTGAGCTCCTGGCTCCTGTCCACATGAATAAAAGATGCACCGAGACCCGGTAGACCCTAGAGCACCAGGCACCAAAGGTCCCCGTCAAAGCTTACAACCCAGAGGCCTGGCTGTGGTGACTCCGCTGCTCCCGACACTCACCTGCCGAGCCAGAGGTGGCTTTTCTTCTGCACATGCATCACCTTTCAGATAGTCAGGTGCGTGGCAGGTCACCCAGGAAGGGAGGTTGTGTGATCTGAGACCTGTGGACGGATACCTCTTATGTCTGTGACATTCTAAGGCACCACCACCAGAATCCCCTGCGTTAAGACGTCCTCCAGAGCATCTACAAACGCAGTCATCTTGCCTGGGAGGGTTGTTTTTAACTTCCTGTAACACTTTCACAGCAACGTGTGACAAGACTGTCTGGCTCTTCCCTAGCGGAGTGCTGAAGGACTGGGCCGCTGACATGGGGGTGAAGGTCTTGGGTGTCAGGTACGCTCGTTCGTTCCCTCCTCTGATGTTCACTGAGCGTCTCCCAGGGGGTGAGCCTACTGAGGCCAAGGGCCCTGGGGACGGAAGGGGACCGGGAATCTGGGGGCTGGGACTGTGGGGAGGGCTCCTAGGAGCAAACCTTGTCTGCTTCACTGTGTCCAACCAGAGCCAGCCCGGAGGCGGGGAGGGACACATCTGATTAAGTTGCTCTCCCACAAGGTCTTTTTCAACAGACCAAACCACCCATTCCCCCAGCTGGCCTGCGGGACTCCACGCACCGTCCCAGACCCGCTTCCCCTCACACGCCCTCCTGCGCTGGCAAGTCAGACACTCCGTGTTTCCCAGCCTGGGCCCTGTGACCAGATGGGACTTTGCCCTCCTTTGAGTTTCCTTAGAACTAAACCTCCAGCACTCCTGCCAGTGGCACGTTCTGCCCAAGTTACCTGTCTCCTTGTCTTACTCCCCCTTCTTACTTTGAGGGCAAAGACTCTGATATCCTCATTTTATTATTTTTTTGAATCCTGGGAGCCTAGACAGCATGAGGCTCACTGTAAATGGGTATTTTTAACTGAAGTTTATGCCCTGGCTACAGATTGCACCAGGCACCCACTAGATGACACCTCCTCACCACCGTGTTGCGAAGGATTCTTTTATTGGTTTCCATTCTCTGCAGAATATGGTCTCCAGTAACCGACTCACCATATCTTGGTTCTTTGAATTTCCTAACCCAACTTAGGATATGGATGGAATATGAGGGACTTTTCCCACCTTTTTTATATCATAATATAAGTCCTATATCCTAAAATTCACCATTTTAAAGTGTACAATTCAGTAATTTTTAGTATATTTACAAAGTTGTGCAACCATCCCCACTATCTAACCCCAGAATGTTCACAGCACCCAAAAACATGAAGAGGCTTTTTGTTAACCTTAACCGTGTGGCAGCTCTTTTGTTTGGAAGTCATCTGAGTGACTGTCCACATGCCTCCAGCCAGGGCCGTGGCCTTCCCCACATCCAGAGTTGGAGGGCGGAAGGGAGGACAGGCCTGGGTTTCATCCTGTGGCTTCCTCTCCCTCCGAGTCTCACCCTGTCCCAGCCCCGTTTCCTTCCTTGCTCACCTTGCACTTAACAGAGAGCCCAGCGCTCAACGGCCTCGAGATGCCTCCAAACCATCAAATCCGGCCCTCCTTGAACTCCGCCCCGTCACCGTTAATCTGCTGGGACAGCCTTTCTCCCGGCACTGTGCTGAAATTTCAGCACCTGGACGCAGAGCTTGCCATGGGGCTCTTCCTGCCGGCCGGGGGCCCAGGTCAGTGGCTGAGCCTCGACACTTGCATACTGGAAACTGCTCTGCTCGTTCCTTCTTCTGTCCCCGAATATCACTCAGGGACTCATCCTGACACGACCCTTTCCAAACCTGCCTGTTGGCTGGCGTGTACCTCCGTCCCAAACGCCCCCCTCAGCTCTGCTGGGCCCAGGAACCAACACTCTGTACTTGTTAGACTCCACGTGATTTCACAACCCCACTCTCAGGAGCAAGCGGAGAAATGCCACCCTGGTCACTGGAGCTGCCTCTGGTCTCCCTGTCCTCTCTCCCACTTGCCCACAGAGTACCTGATGACACTGCAGGGAAAATGCCCAGAGGTCCACCGAGGCCGGCAAGAGTGGGCTCGGTCCCCAGGAGAAGGCAGAAGCCGAGGTGGTGGCGTTGTTGGGCAAGCTTCCAGAATGTCCTGTTGTGGAGAGTGGCTCCCGGCCTCCCCGGCACGCTCGCCTGAGGTGCTGGGGCAGGAGGCACGCGCCACCAGCCTTTGATCTCCGGGCACACACAGCTTCACTCTCACCGGCACGTGTGATCCCGGCAGCAGCGTCAGTGGGATCACTGTCGCTGCCGTGTGATCCGCCAGCCGTGCGGGTGGGACTCTGCTTTCCGGAGGAGGAGCAGCCACATTACCAGTGTGACCTCAGTCAGTGCTTTGGGGACTTCAGTTGGCAGGACTATGACTGTACTTCCAGATGCCCGCTCCGGCCCCTTTCATGTGCCTCCTGCTTCCCGTGCCCCTCCCCACCCCCATCCACCCAGCACAGGGCTGCCTGTGGCTGTCACATCAAGGACGTGAATCAGAATTGCCACCTGAGTGGAAAGATCGATCATCCCAGCGTGGCCATCCACTCATTCATTCAGTTGGTGGTTATTTACCGACCACCTACTTTGTGCCAGAGACTATGCTGGGTGGTAAGGAAACAAAAACACGCAAGGTAGCATCCCTGCCCGCAGGAGTCTCACAGTCATCCGTTTGCTCACAGGCGGACAGGAATATCAGTGACCACACGAGGTCGGAAGAACTCTGAGGCCATCTCCTGGTGCAGTGGAAGCCCAGAGGGTCCCTGACCTCAACCTGGAGGTCATGTGGCTTCCACAAGGAGAGGAACCTTAGCTGGCATCATGAGGAACCAGTGAATGCAGGAAGTAGGGGAGGGTGGGCCAAGCATGAGGAACAGCATGCACAAAGGCTCAGAGGCAGGGAGAGCGCTGTGCATTCGTCGTCTGGGATGCGGCTGGTGCAACTTCATTGGGAAAGCGGCCGGGGGAGGTGAGGGGCAGGCCAGGCAGGTCTGTGTGTGCTGCTTCAAGGTGATGGTGGCTCTGGACGGCTTTCAGCAGGACAGGGATGGACCCCCCCACACACAGCGATGGGCAGGAGGCACAGCTGGCGGCAGGGACCTGTTAGGAGAGCACTGCAGTGGCCCAGGCAGGTGGCTGAGCAAATTGGGCCTTGGTGATGGCATCTCTGGGGAAAGCCTGGCTTTGTTGAACAGAGGAAGGAGACGTTTGGGGGGAGCCCCAAAGACCCACAGCATTTCCCCAGGCTTTTTTTTTTTTGAGACAGGATCTCCCTCTGTCACCCAGGCTAGAGTGCAGTGGCATCATCATAGCTCACTGCAGCCTCAAACTCCTTGGTTCAAGCAATCCTCCTGCCTCAGCCTCCCAGGTAGCTGGGACTATAGGTGTGCATCACCACGCCTGGCTCATTTTTGTATTTTTTGTACAGACGGGGTCTTGCCATGTTGCTCAGACTGTTCTTGAACTCCTGGCCTCAAGCCATCTTCCCACCTCAGCCTCCCAAAGTGCTAGGACTACAGGCGTGAGCCACTACTCCCCGCCTCCGCAGGCTCCTTTGAGAAGACGTTTGACATATTCAGAGCATGTCCTTATGCTTCGTGGCTGACTTCAACATCCCTCCACCCATGCGGCTTAGCAGTTAGGGGCTGAGAACCTGGAGCCAGACTAGCTGGGCTCAAACCCCAGCTCTACCCCCTGTCAGCTATGTGACCTCAAACAGATGATCTCACCTCTCTGTATCCGCTCACCTGGCTGCACAGTGGGAATGAGGGTGCTGAGAGCACCTGGTCGGGGGATCGTTGTGGGATTAAATGAGTGTGTCTCCGCTTAGAATGGTTCATGGCATATAGTAAGGGTTCGACAAATATTTGCTTTTTTTCTTCCTGCTCACAGCCTTCCTTACCCTCTGTGGCTCAAAACAGATCAAAACAGGGTCCAGCTTATATTTGAAGCTGGTAAGACTTGGGGCGTAGGGACTCCTGAGCAGCCCCAAGAGTGCCCTCTCTGTGGGTCCTTTTCTGGCAAACAGGCCTCCCTGCCCCAGGCTGCACCCCCAGCGGCACCCTATGAACCCACACAGCCTGCAGCCTCCACCTGGGGAAATTAAAAACTAGATTGGTTTTTTTCAGTGGAATCAAAAGTAATACGACAGGCCTGACCTTTTGTTCATGAGCAGTTATGTAAGTGGCATTTGCTGAAGTCTCACCTTGATCCTCTGCTCTCCTGTCCCGGGCTCCTGAGGACAAAGCCTGGTTTGGAGGTGGCTTCCCAGGCCTGACTCCCCAAGGTTGCTGTAGGAGTCTCTTGTAAGAGATGCCATCAAGGGTCAGCAAGAGCTCATGCACTTCATGGAACACCCGATGGGGATTTCTGACTTTAATCTAACCCAGACAGTTAGGAACAGACAAAGTTATGAAAATCCCTAAAAATTCCCATGGCATCCAAAATGAAACCTCAGCAGCCATCCTGGAGTGTCTACTGCCAGAATTGCTGACCGTCATACACAGACTGCCAAAAGGCAGCAAATCCCTGGACCTGAAGCACTGCCAACCCCAGGCTGTGGGCCTTTACCTCCCTGAGCCTCAGTTGCCTCCTCTGCCAAATGGGTATAGCCAGTGGTGTGCTGACAAGTGTTTAACAACCAATTCTCTCAGGGCCAAGGGCGGGTAGGGGTGGTGTTTGCCAATTCCCATGGTGTAAATGCTTAAGCTACTCACTGGGTGCCCCTGATGGCAGGGTTGGGGAAAGATGCACGCAGTAGGCTCTCAGGAGCCAGCGAAGCCGGCCCCTGCACACCACAGGGTGTCAGCATCTGTCACAAGCCGTACGGATGCAATGAGAAGCAGTCCGTGAACGCACGCGTTCCACTGTCACACTGTGAGTGGCGTGTGGGCGGACTGCTGACAGCACAGACACGGGGTCACACAGCAGGCTGGCAAGGGGCACAAGCCTAGCCGCCTCTCCTCGTGCTGTGCAAGGCGCACAGTAGGGACTTGTAGGCACACCTGGTACTTGGAGAGGGATTTAAAAGCCTTTTACCTTGATTAAGTCACAGATTTGCTCCCCTCCCTGAGGCTCAGTTTACTTTCAAATTCAGGCTTCATGGCATCCTCAAAATGCATGCTCTCTGCCAGTCATTAGAACCTCCAGAAC